>WEKW01027066.1:456827-488303 GCA_013389905.1 Sula dactylatra
CCCTGCCCTGCCCTGCCCGAGCACTGCGAGCCCGGCAGCGTCCCGGGGCCGCGGTTCGCGCCGGAGCAAGGAGAGGCGCAGCCCCGCGGGACGTTTTCTCGACGGGCAAAACGTCGCGCTCTCAGAGCCGCGTGCCGTGTGCCGCCGGCCGCAAGGACGGGGAGAAGCCGTCCGCTTGTCTGAACTCCCTGCCTCCTCCCGCTGTGGCGGGAGGCAACAGCTGCCTTTCCTGTTCCAGAAAGAGCTACCTTGTAGTGGCCTAGATGACTTTAAAGAAACCCTTTAAAGAGGCTGACGTTTGGTCTTAAACCTTCTGTCAGTTCTGGGGTTTGTTTGTTTTTTCTTTCACAAATCTGACCACTCGCCTCCTCCCTCAAATCTTGTGCAATTTAATGCGCCCTATATTAAAACATCAAAATCCTCCCGGCAGCGCTCGTTGCCTCTTTTCAAGGTCCAACTCGTTGACAAGTTAGTGGCTAATCTTTTTTTCCCTCTCTGGTAGTAAAAAAGCTGTTCTGAGTCTTGACAGCTGCATGGATCCCTGTAGGGTGATCCATCATATCTTTCTGCCTAACGCTCCTCTGGGCATTAGGATTAAATTATAACAACAGGGAATCACAGGCACTCCCTTACCCCACTCCCACACCATACTCCAAGCTCATGACCTAGTAGACCAGACCAAATACTTGATATATGTAGGTATTCAAGTATTGCTGCGTTGTTTACAGACAGCACTGGTCTGAACAATCATGGCATCAAAATACGGGATCAGACGACCAACAGATAGCATAGTTGCCATTTCTAGGATCCCTTGGATATCTGTGCGTGAATTGACCTGGGGTTTTCTTATTATGCCCCTTTTGGTAACAAAGCATGTGTTTTCCATTTTCATCTGATTTGTTTGCAAGTTTAACGTGCTCTTGAAATTCCCCAGGGATGATACTATCCCTGATCTCCTCTTTCCTTTCTCCCTAGATCGACAATTCATAGGAGCAAGAAATTGATTTGTATTAATCTAGAGCCATGCAATCATTCCTCCAAAGTCAGTTTTTAGAAAAATCTCTGTCCTGAATTTGTTTCCTCCCCATTTCCCTGTGTTACCTTAGTGTCAGAGAAAGGAGAGCCCATGGATGCTGGAGAGACTCTCCATAGTTATTGCAACAAGTATGTTTCTTCCCCGGTGTTCGTACCACACGCAGAGCAGGTAGGGGATCGCTCACATCGAGGATCCCTGCAGCAGCAGAAGCAAATGGGGACATTAGTTTTTGCAGGGATCTAGCATGCTTATTAGGATGACGCATATCACAGCCCAGAGGGGTTATCAAAAGCTCTAAACGTATGTGATTTTTTTCTTTCTTTTTTTGGTATACTCTCTGATTTTTCCTTTTTCTATCTAACACCCCAAGTAGAAACCACATCCCAACCTCAGTGATCAGGGTAAGACAGATAATGGGCTTATGGCTGCTGCCAGTTATGCTTCACTCAGGTCAACAGGGCTAGGTGATGGGCAAAAAAGAATAATTTTTCCCTTCAACCTTTAATATAACATTTAATCTTTATGACTGTACACAAAGTCCAGCTATTAGGCTGGCTGTAGAAACCAACTTTACAGTCAGAAAAGAGTTCGACCGAGATTCTGCTCACTACCCCTACAGAGAAAATATTTACCCTTAGATGCCAAAAAAATCACTGTCTTTCAGTCTGCATTTGCAGACATGTCCAGCTCCTTCTACTTCCATGCCACATCCAACCTGATTTATACTGAACCTGGAACTATACTACTAAATTTCCATTTCTTTGTATTTTTTGGTTTTTTAATAGAAAGCTTACATTCATCATACAATTACAAAGCTGTACCGATGAATGTAGTCTCTAACCCTACAGGTGTACATGTATTCTTCCCCTTTTTTTAGTTCTTGTTCAACCTCTTTTACTTTCCTTTCACCTGTTCCTTCGATTTTCATACTAGCGTCTTCTTATTTGCTTGGCTGTTGGCTTCCCCTCTCTCTTACTCTTTCCCCTCTCTCTTACTCGTACGGCTTTCCCAGCTTTGTTAGTACTGCCTCCCTCGCTTTCCATAGCTTGCCAATGTTTTTAGCTCTCTTTTCCCCCTGCACAGTTCTGTGTATGAGAGACAAAGCAAGAGACAGTTTCTTTTGTCCCCTCATAGTCACATCTGTACCCGTGTACACCAGGGGAACTGGAGCGTAGCACTTGCAAGCGCACTAATAATTTGGGGAAAAAATGCTTCTCCAGCTTGTTCCCACACAGTTCCGGGGATGCCCACGTCCTTACCCTGGTGCCACTACAACACAGAAACCAGACCTCAGAAAAGTCCTTCTTACTAATATGGTCAGTCAAGAAAATAAACACCAATACGTAACTCCAGCTATACCTGAGTAATCCAAGCCCTGATGCTGTAATGAGCTGTACTTCCAAGTGTACTTTTGATAATTTGTCATATCCCAGGTATATATCCTGTAGGGAAATTTCAGCCATTTTTCTTTACCCGACATATTCTTGCCATGTGATGTTATTGCTGGAAGAGTTTTCAAAATTATTAGACTTCCGACAGGTTGTAGAATGATGTGTTTTATACAGTCCTGAATTAACCGTATTTTTCTCAGGCTCCTGTTTTTAATTTGGACATTACACAAACACTATAGAAACTCAATTATCCAGACACCTTTGTACGCCATTTTGGCTATAGCAACTGTATGTCGTCTTAGCCTCAACAGAAAAATAAACTTTAATACACCATTATATTTTGAAACAAAACATTATTTTCCTTCTTTTGAAGTCTTGTATGTACATTTGGGGTTTTTAGCAAAGTCTAAATGGATAGGCACCCAACTCCAGTTGTACAGTAATTGGCACTGGATACCTAATACCTTTTTGCCCCTTCAAAAACCTCATTTCATAGTGAGGTTCACTTTGCTGTGCCTGAGCGTGTGCCCCTGCGTGCAGGACTTCTGCAGCAGGATGAGTAGCACGTGATTAGGCACCAAATTACCAGGCACCAAATCCAAAACTTTGTGGCAAAAGCCTGAATAAGTAGACAGTTCTACGATGTCTTGGCTCTTTTGCACTGACAGAGAAATTCAGTTTCAGGGCCAAAGTGTCTTTTACAGGAGATAATGTATCACCCATCATCACCTAACAGAAAGTACTGTTTGGCTACTTGTGCGCTATATCCAGCATCATAGTTCACATTTCAGGTAGATAATGCCTGATATACAGGGCTTTCAAAATCAGTGCCGACACTTTACATTGCCCCCAGAAGCTGATAAAAATCTTAGGAAAACAATGAGTTTTCTGTCTTAGTTTCAATCAATATTCCCAATCCTTCTAAGTCCAAGGACACCACAGAATAAAATGTTTGCCACTCCCAGCAAGAGTCTACCTTATGCGTTCACCTTTTGGGCATTAGAAATATGAGTAATCCTATCAAACAGAGACACTAAAATGTAACAGCCAACCCAGCTACAGTAGCACTTTCATACCTATTGCTACAGGGCCTCTGTTCTTTTTTTCTATTTATTATCTGTTCAACTAATCGCTTTTTGCAAAAGGGAAATTCTGTAATAGAGAGATTTTCTCCAGCGGTGTGAGTGGGCTTGGGTTTTGATTCCTCATCAACAGGACTGCAAGTGCCCCAGAGTGGTCTTTGGGCATCTAGACCTCTCAAAAGCTTCTCTTGGAGCTTGAGTCTATGTGGGAGTGCAGGAGCAGAAGCTTATCTTTTAGCAGATAAAAATTGTTGTCAAGTCAAGTTGCCTCTGCTGTATCCCAGAAGCAAAAAAAAGATGATAGTGGTTTTATGCCGCTGTGTCCTTGGGATAGACTGCCCCATGAACATTTTCTGAAGAGCTCTTAATGCTCCATTTATACATTCACAGGAGGGGAAGCAGAAGGTGGTTTGCTCTTGTGGTTCCTACTGGCCCCAGTATTCCTTGTAACAGGACGATAAACACCCCTGTGAAAAATCCACTTTAAATTTATGCTTTTAAAACAAAGATACAGGAAACAAATGCTAGCTGAAGAGAGAAGGACTGTATTTTAGCTACCAGGCAAGGACAGGATTTGGCCAATCCAGGTCCTGTTCCCATCTCTCCTGATGTTCTTGGATAGCCTTACACATATTTAGCCTGGCCATTTCAAACATTACTGCCTAGAATGATGTACCTTGAAAACCAAGCTTGATTTACAGAACTGCTAAAGGCTGGTGAACGCCATGAAAGCTGGCTGGCTCCCCACTCCTTTCTGACCATCCTTTCTCCAAGGATGAATAGTCCAGCAATTATCTGGAACCGCAGGATTGTCAGCTGCTGAATGGCAGGAGTGAGTACAAGCATACAAGTTGCGATGTATTAACAATGAAAGAAACATTACAGTTTTTCTTAAAAGTGTAAAATTTCATCCTTTAACTAACAACACTCTTTCAAACCGGTGTAGGTAGCTTGTACTAAAGATGGATGCATCCCTCTTTTCATAAATAGAAGTCAGTCTAGTAGCATGGGCAAGTTAGATGGATAAAAGCTTTATAGCTTTGTAAAACCCAGTTTGTTCTTTCTTTTTTTCTGAAAAGCTTCCTCAGCTCTGAGGAGAGATGAGGTCACATGTGAGTGTCACAATTTGAGTGCTATCAGAAAGAAATCAATATTTAATTCCTGCCAGTATCTGCTTGAGTTTCATTGTGTGCTATCAAAAACATCGGTCATGTTCAATAGCAGAGACTTCAACACATGAGTTAAGGACTCACTTTACTCTGTACTTTGGAAAAAATTAAGCCTGCAGCAAGCAGTTCAAAACTCTATTAAATAATCTAAATGCTTATACATATACACAGGCTGGATTGTGCTCAGCAAGCTAAGGGATCTTCTTCAAAATGTTGTGAGTATAGAACGAGATATCTAAACGAACATGTTCCCCTTTAACGCAGGCGGGGTTTGAGGTAGAAACCACAAAGGTAAAGCGAACAAGAATAGGGATGGAAACATTCACCCTTTTGGTGAATTGAAGATGTCTTTATCGATGTGGAAGTACCTTTGTGTGCTACACCAGGATTTTGAGGATTAAGAGAGACGGCTGATTATGAATTGCCTTTTTCTTTTGTTCTTGCTGTTTTGCAAGATGCTTAATGGGACGAGGGAATGTCAATGCAGATGAGTTCACAGTTCCAGCTATCAAGGTGAACTCACGAGAATTAAAAACCAAAACCCAATGAAGTTGAAATACAGAATGGATTAAGTGCCGTCATGCAGTTTAACTACAGTATGTATTAAAAGTGCTGGGTCATCCCACTTAAACTTAATCACATAGCTGAGGTGGCTAAGCTCGGAGCACCTTTGCCAAAGGCTTTCTGCAGGTAGGGGGAGCGGGTCACTTTGAGCCACACATTACAGGAATTTACAACCACCATGCTGCTCACTGGCACGTCACAGGGAGGTAGGAGGCTCTTGGGCTGAAGGTTTTGATGTTATTAAGAGCCAAGACCTGGCTTTATTTTTGCGCTTTCAGTCACATTTCTATTTCTTCTGTAAATGAGAACATTTTTTGCAAACAGTTTCACAAAAGGTATGTTTTATTTTGCAAGCAGCCCCAGCTGATGGTGCAGTTACGAAGAGGTTCCTGCTGCCAGGGTTACAGAGCAGTAATTTCTCATCTTCTACTGTTTACTTCTTCCTGAAGTTGTTTTCCTTTTGGCTCAGGGTATCAAGCCCTACTGCAGGATTATCTCTACCTGTCTGTGCCCTCAGGGACAATTACATTTTTCAACACACATGACTTAGTTACATTTCTGATTTAACCAAACCTCACACACAACACGCCGGCATCCATCTAGAGGCAGGTATGACCCAATCACAGTGCCGTCAAAAACATATATATCCTCACAACATTAGGTAGGGAAGCATTGTTATTCCCAGCTTACTTACAGGGAGTCAAGGTGCAAGGAAACTAAGTGATTTGCCCCGAATCATACAGACTATTTGGAATGTGGCTAGGAATTGACTGCCAGACTCCTTACTACATCTAGATTTGTAACCCCAAGGCATATGTACGTATGACAGCCTGCCATTTTATTGTGTGGGCATGACGTATGTGTGTATATATATATAAAATATACATATATTATATATATATTAAAAGGTTGATAAACATTTTTAATTGTCTTCATCTAAAGGATTATAACAACAAAAAAAAAAGCAGGTTATACGAATAGCATGGAAACATTTCAGTCAAAAAACCTTGAGGGGGCGTTTTAAGGATGGGAAACAAATGTCTCTGACTAGATACTTGTAATTATAAAGCAGAAAGGAGCAATTATCTGTTTGCACAGAGATAACATCTTGAAATATGTTAAATATTTTCCGATGGACATTATATGGGAGAGTATGGTCATGGCTAGATAAATTGGCTGGTAGAAGTACTGTGATTCAGATGCAGAGTAAATTGGTAAAATGCAGATCTGTCTCTCGCATCATTATTAACTTCTCAGTCGTAGTAATTATAAAGGAAAATATAGACCTGCTTTTAATCAGCTAAGCACACTGATGCAATTTATTAAACAAGAAAAAACAAACACACAAAAAAAACAAAAATCCACTACATCAGGCCCGAATTGGATCTCTTCTACTTTTTTACATTGTCAGTGAATTCCGCGTGCCACATTGCAACTTTAGAGGGATACGGCTGAGAGAACATAGTCCAGAGCATGTGAAGATACTGTTTTATAGAGAAAGAGCTTTACATGAAAGCCACTTTTTCTGAGGAACTAACTTTAAATAGCCTATAGCTTCGTTTGACTGTGAACATGGCAGACCACTTCCATCATTCTATTAATTTACTTACTGCATTATGATTAGTATTGATTTGATGGTGATAAGTCTCAAATTTATGCTGTTGAGGAACTGCCCTGATATCCTTTGAATTCCGTTTAGCTGAGATCAATGGTAAATGGATCAAGCCACAGAGGTACAGAGAACTGCAGGCAAAATAAAGTAGTGTTACACTTTACTGTTTTTCTGCCCACTGTAAATGGTACAATCTGTAAACAAGGAAACACCATGTCTTACAATCCTTTCGTCCCTCTCTTCTTTTTTCAGATCATTTACTCACCTGCCTGTAAAAGTAATCCCATCACACGCGTTTGAAGGACTTAGAGATGCCTTCATCATGTAAGTTCGTAACAGTTTCCATAGGCTCTTCCTTAATTTCTTGCTAGAAATTCTATCATAAACCTCTATCCCACATAACATCTTTTTACAGTAACATGAAAAGGTGTTGCTAAAACATACTATTGGTTGAAAAAACCCACCGGGGAAGGATAAACTTTGCATTTCTTTTCTTACAAGCAGTATATAAAAGATTCTCTGAAAAGGTATGATTTTCAACAGTTGTTTAACAGATCACAATATGAAATATTAATCATGTTGGAAAGAACTGGATACAGATTAATAACTGATGATAGGTGCTTTTGATTGGCAGAGGAGATAGATTTCTGTCATAAGATGTTCTCACTCCCATGATAGCTACAGCATTCTGTGATCATACATTTACATAGTACCCAAATAAGATATTTCTTTGGCATTTTGCACCAACAGGTAAGCTTGGCAGGGGATCAGTAGGACTGAACCCTTTCTTGGATCTTTCAGTTTACAAGCACACCGGGTCTGTGTTGCTTCCCCTCCCTTGTCTTTGTACCTATTTTATGTCAAGGACTCAGACCATAAGGCTCATCTGACCACTCTTGTCCTTATTTCTGTTGTTATTCCAGCCAAAAGATGGCAGGCTTGAGCCTCCATTATTTATTAATTTTTATTCTATCTGCACTGAGCGATCTCTAAAGGCCAAAGTGATGACACACCAGTGCAATGCAGAACTCTCCCAGGACCTAAGTAGCAGCACAAATGATGCCACTTTCTTTTCGGGGTGCACTTTTTATACTTCTCTTCACCTATGAAAAGCACATAGTGCATCAGATATTAAACTATATATATTAGATGTTACATAATTTGTCTTCAAGGAAGCACAAAGAGAAAGTAGGAAACACTTCCGTGGTGCGTTGTTGAAGGCAAAGACTTGAAGGATGAGGGTAATGCAAACGCCTGAATAGACTCAACTGGACTAGTTTAGCTTTTAGTGCTCATTGGCTAAACAATTTTGGCCAAATTATAAACTTATTAGTTCCTGTAGCTCTAGCAAGTAGAAAATAAGCTAAACTCTGCTGCATGTATTCCACTGCAATAAAGTATTATAGTACAATCCAATGGCACTGTATTCTTGCATTCACTTACATCTGAATGATTAATGAGAACTTACCATTTCCAGATAGGAGACCAACCTAAATCTACAAAGTTTCTCCTACTCTATGAATTGAGGCTAAACTTTCCCAAACTGTTTGCATGTCCTGTTCTTCACAGAGAGTGTTTTGTTCATTGACATTTTCCCTTCCATAAAGAGAATTTAATTGATTTCTGTGTGTCCTTTTAATGTATCTCTCCAAATTAACATCATAGAAATCGATGTATTTGGCTGAAGTAAATCTACAGAACACTTCATAATTTCATTGAGATTTAGTGTTACTTTGAAAAATGCATATTTTTAAATTATAAATCTCTAAACCATCTATTTGACAATTCATCACCATCTGCAAATCAGATGATAAATTATTCTCACTGCCATAAGTCATTCCAACATACATAAATGGTAAGGCAGGGGCAGACAGGAGGGATCCCTTGGAAGGACCATGTTTCAGACCCCAGACCTTAAAGAGTCTTTGAGTTCTGCGAGCAGGCACTGATCCCTCACAGCCTGTGAATCTCTGATGATCAGATGCCCAGCAGGCTACTTGTTCTACATCCATGTTTCATTGATGAGTAACTAGTGCAATACCAAAAATGACAATCTCACTGAATTCTGATTATGGAAAAAGTCATTAATATTTCTGTAAGAAATACATACATGTTTAATATATGATTTCTAGTCTGCATCCCCCTTTGCCACTACAAATGAAAAAAACAATTCATTCTGGTCTAAGGGTTTTTATATCAACACCAATAGGAATTGTTTTCTTGTAATTATAATTGAAATAAGATAACTCTCAGGACTGCGACAATACTGACTCTGATTTTGTAGATGTGTTCCAGTTGCTTAGAAAATACTTTTTTGTATAATCTTAAGTTCAGTTTGTGTGCCTTTCCAGTCAATTCTGTAGAGAGAAAACACTGTTTTGAAGACCCTTCCCCATATGCATCAATATATATTACTTACTTTCAGGAGTCAGTTTTGTGTAGCCCCATAAATCTTCACCTAGCAGGCATTTAGCAGTGCATCAAAAAAGTGGATTTTCTTTCTCTGTATTCAGCATTGGTTTTTATTAACTACATGCATGGAATAGGAGCAGCAGTACATGGAAATCCAACAGTGCCTACAAAACCTACACATGTTGGGTCTGTGTAATGATGGAAAAGAGCCACTTCCTTTCGGTTTGCATATGTGTAATGAAAATGGCATTTAAATCAAAAAATTACTCATAAAGTGCACTGAATGCACTTTTCTGTATTTCTGTATTTCTACACCTGTGGATTAGATGACCATCATCCCAACTTAATAATAGCATATGAAGCACCGTGAACGTTATCTACGTGCTTGCCCATGCTAATAAATTCACTAAGCAGGACCGATGATAGGAGCAAAAGGCTCACAAGCTTGGGCTCACTCAGTTTACATTAATTCTGGTCCTGAGTCACTACCTTACCTAAAATTTACTGGGAAAATGGAGATTGGCTATTATGGAAATACTTATTCCAAAGGGTTGGCATACCCCTTTGCCAAGACGGCAAAAGGCTGGTGCCTCTCAAACCCTACTGGCACCTGCTCTCAGGACGTCTAAGGTGAGGCATAGACTCTGCTGCCAAACAAGAATTGGTTCTGGGGATTGAACAATTATGCATAAAAGAAGGAAATACAAAATGGAAAGCTGATTTCTGGTATCTTTTCCATTAATGTATTGCTTTGTGTCTGCCTTTTTCATTATAGTGAAATCTCCCAGAGCGACACCCTGGAGATAATAGAAACAAGCGCATTTGACAGCCTTCCCACTCTGTCTGAAATGTAAGCATCAGTTAAAAAAAAAAAAGACATCTATGTTATGATTTAGAATCATCAAGGAGTAAACAGTTTGCAGAGAACTATTCTTGGACCAAATCTTCCTCTGTTACTTCAGCTGGTTTTGGATTAGATCTATGATGAGAAACATTTCTCTCTAAAGTACCATATAAAATAGTGAGCAGTCTGTAAGATCTAGCCTTGGAGATCTAAATCATGCAAAGACATCCATGCGTAGAAAGTCCCACTGCTCCCAGTGAGCTCAATGACAGGAGCGGAGCTCTGTGTCTACTTCTGCCAGCACTGTCGAGCTTTCTAAGTGGGGAAATAATTTGAGATGACAATAGATGAGAAAAATCTTCCTTTTTGAAGATGCAGTTTTCAAAGCCCTACACTATTTAAATACAGCTGCTTAGTATGCATAGCTCTTCTTTTGAACACTAAAATATTACTCGAACAGAACATGTACTGATTTTAAACTTGACCTGCATAGCACAGGCATCTGAGAGAGAGAGAGCGTGAGTTAAAGCAATGACTAGGAGAATGCTCTGAAATATTAGTGAAATTGAAAACTATACATCTGATTCAATATCTTATTACTGCCTTTTTCACACAGCATGATCAGCAAGTGGCTTAAAAATGGTGCAACTGAGTGAGGACAAATTAAGTCTTCCCCCACCCCTCCTTACATGTGAACGCCATTGAAACCAGTTCCTTGCTCACACAAGCAAGAGATACAACATTATCCGCCTCTGATTGGGTCCAACTTCCACTAGACTCAACGGTGGGTTTAGGGGAAGAATAAAGGATTTGATTATGGATAGCTTGTCATTTGCCTGTCATTTGCCAAAACCAAAAAGCTGAGCAAGACCATTGAAGAGCTACAGGAGGCTAGCAAGAAAGCCTGTTTGAATCTTGAATGCTCCACAAGCCTCACATTGCATGATGCCCCCAAGCTGCGCTCACAGCCACATTCAGTGGATGATCAGGGTAGGTGGGTTCAATGTAGTTCTTGGATTTGAACTCCCGTTGCAATTTCATATGTTAAAACCTTTGAATTTTGTAAATCATGCATAGGGAGGGAGCTGGGCTACAGCTATTGGACTTTTATGCAAACATACAGGTTTACCAGACAGTATAGCTACTGAAAGTATTCCTTGACTGAGAGCGTCTGTCCCATTTTTCGAGCAACCACTAGCAACCAGTATTTCTCACACACTTATCTCCATCTCCAGTTTGTGCAGATCTAAGCAGGCATCTGGCACTACTCACCACTGCCCTAATAAAGACCATGGTGCTCTAAGAGGTTAAACCATCTGCAGAACTGCCTTTCCTGGCTAGGCAGAGCATCAGTAATATGAAAGAAACAAGGGATGATGCACTGGGATCTGACTGCGGGGCAAGGACCCCACACACGCACACACATGCACAGAGCTCAGGCTCCTCGCTCAGCCCCACCTCCAGGACCACCTGTTGGAGGCACAGCCATCACGATGGTAGCACACTCGTGCCTCTGAGCCCCTGCGGTAAAGCAGAAGCTCAGTGCGTTGGGCACACCACGAACCCAGAACACATACCCCAAAGAACCAGCAGACGACAGCAAAATGCTAACTCCCACCAGTGACCAAGATATCCAAACCAGACCATCTCAGCTCAGTGAACCATGAGAATTCAGGAGCTGTTACCTTTTGTCGGCTACCTAACAATTGCAGGCCATTTTTATTACCGATCGTGCTTCAAAATGCACTTGTGGTATATTTTTAGAAAGCTTGTTCACAGCAGGAGAGCCTTCTGCCATATTCTGCACTTGACTGTTTTCTGACAAGGCCAATCACTAGCAAAATTCAGGACACTCCCAAATGTATAACGATTACAATACTGAGATACTTTTCCTGCATTACAGATTAATCCTGAACACGAAAAATCTGTTGCACATCGAGGATGGAGCGTTCAGAAACCTTCCAAGGCTAAAATACTTGTAAGAAAGAATCTGGTTTCTTTTCTCTTTGCCTTTTTTTTTCCTCTCTAAAGGGGTGGACAAATTACAGAAAGGAATATAAGGAAAAAATAACTTTTCTGTGCATTACGGTACACTAATAATACATATATCATTTACAATAGCTTTAACGTGCAGTTAACCAATAGTGTAGTCTTTCAATAGGCAAGAAAATAAAGCAACCCAGGGCAGGGTAGTAATGGACAAAACAGTAAAGTCTGCAAATTAGTTCAGCTAAGTGCTTATTTCTAGAATAAAGCTTTCAGATAGACAAGGTACTATGCAAAAGGGGTAACTAAAATCTCTTCCTAGGGCTTAACATAGAGAAAACATATGCCGCTTCTCCAGGACACTGCTTGAGGATGCTACAAAACTTAATTTTTACATGTCATATAAACACAGTTGGAGCCTAATTAAAAGTTATATTTGTCACCTTTTAATATATTGTTATACTCGTACCTACTGTGTTGGCTTCTTGTTGCATCCACTCTGGTCATCTTTTCTCCTGTAAATAGGAATTATACTTTTCTCTAGGAGCATTTGTAACACTGGAATAAGACAATTTCCAGATCTAACACAGATCTTCTCATTAGAAGCTCATTTTATTCTGTAAGTAGAGACCCAACCCAACCTAGCTGTGTGTCTTCTCCATCTTGTTCCGGGATCACTGACAAAAATACCCTTTTTTTTTTTTCCTCATGAAGGGAGCTCTGTGATAACTTGCGTATGACAACTATACCACAAAATGCTTTCCAGGGGATGAACAATGAATCACTGACACTGTGAGTAAAATAATCCTAGTTCCAGTGGCTTCTGCGAAGATAATACTTCTGCTTGAGGAAACCAGGTTGACTTTATAAAAATCTTGAAATTAAGCCCCATACAATATATATGTCTGTATTGTGAGTTAAATTTGAAATGCTTGGGAAATAGAGGGGCGTTCTTCAAGCTGAAGACCCGAGTTTTATCCAAAATCTAACTTCAGTTAGGAAAGGAAATAGGAGAAGGAATCCAAACCTCATCTTCCATGCAACGTTGTTTTTAAAAATACCATCAACAAGACAAACTCCAAAAGCTGTGCTGGAGGCCAGTCTCTCTCTCTCTCCCTCAGGGATGAGGTGTTGTGAACTAGTGCTTTCAGGGACCAACCAGGCTGATACTACTGATCTAACACTGCTGAGCTTCAGCTGCACAGGGTTCTTAGAAGAGGAAGAAGGGAGAGAACAAATTGGTATGAAGTACCAATGCTTGTTCTTACCCTGATTTCTCTTGACTCAGCTTATATTGATTCCCACAAGTCTCCACACCAAGACTTCCCCTTTAACAAACTGTGGATTCATTGCTACAGCCACCTGTGAGATGGGTGGGCTTGATGCTAAATGAGATGCCCCACATGAGGATCACAAAAAGCAGCAGAAAGCCAAGGTGAGGTATCACCTGCCAGCACAGCAAGAACCACGTAGGGATTTTGCAGCACCCTTGCCCTCACAAAAAATTCCGCTCAGTGCTGAAAAAGGAAAAAAATCACAGACTGAGCCCTTCTGCAGGACATGGCTGAAACTGAGGTCTCCCAAGGAAGGACCAGTTGTGCAACAGAGAGCAGCAGCAGGCCACCTACTTTGTATTGTAGCTGCAAACGCCAATTTGGCCGCCAGTAAAGCCAGACTTTATGGACCAGACTGGTATTTTAAAGGCAGTACACACCCAAATGGGGAGCCTTGTCTGGAGACAGGTGTGTACCAAAACCCCTGCATAAAACTCCATGCATATTTGTACCCACAAATGAGCTGTGTGCACAAGCAAGTACTGCACTTGACTGGACTGGGACATTCACCAGGCTGATGTGCTGGCATGACAGTAATTTTGACACAGATTTTATGGACTGACCAATACCTTCTGAAACCGTTAAAGGAACTGAGCATAAATGTGACTGAAGACTGCTCCTATGCGATGTTAAAGAGGAGCAATTGCTTTGATTAGGGCATCATTTCATCTTATAAGCCTCTTTTCTACCAGCAAATTCTCAAAATAACTTCAGCAAAATTATGATTCTGTTAATGGTGCAAGAAAATGAACATACAAGAGATGGAGAAAGGTGCTTACAATTTTTAGTGTAACCCTGAAGTGTATGAAATGGGAAGGAGTCTAACTCAGTCAGGAAACAGCCAACAATAATTTTTCTCGCATCCCTTTGTGATAGGGAGCTCACCACAAGAAGAAACGAATTACCTTATCGGCAACTTCCTAATTGTAGAGTTATACGTTAACTCCACCCCATGCGGTTAACTGTAATTAGCTGAAGTAATTCAAATTGTTGCAGCATGGTGAAACACAAGTACTCTATGAAGGTGTAAAGTCAGCCTGCAGTAACATTTTGCACTACAAATAGCTAATTCAGTCTTTCCAACAGTTAGTGTTTCATGGGGAAATTGATCCTACTAACGTTGTGGTTTTTAAGGAAATCACTGATTTCAGCATTGTGCTGAGATAGACCCCGTCTCATATCAGCTGTAGAGGGGCACTCCTCACACTTCCAGCTTTTCTTGGGAGCAGGTTCCATAGCCCCAGTTTCTGCTTTCCCAAAAACAAGTGGAAAAGCAACACCAAAAATTTTGTTTCATTTATAAACTGCACCAAATTTTCTTTTAGGGCTTAATATTAAAGGAAAAATACTATATACAAATTATAATATTGAAATTATATTGGAAACATGAATTTAATATCACAAATGGATTTTTCTCACTGAAATCAGACCCATAGGTTAGACCTCCTAATAAAGGAAAAGAACTGGACTTAAGGTGCAGCAGAACTCAGCCTTTAGATATGTGGCCCCAGGGTGGGGAATCAAGAACCCAGGGTGGCACCAAGTGTCCCTGTGCAGCACAGAGGACAGCGAGGTTTCCACAGCGCAGGTCAAGCCTGGCAGCAGTACTTTGGAGGAGCTGATAGTTCACTGGCTGCTGGATGATGCACAACTCACCCCTGCCTCTCTGCAAAGCTGTCTTTTGGCTGCTAGAAGACTTGTCTGTCCACAGAGGATCTGAAATCCAGCAGCACCCTCTGAGCTTTAGAGTTGCTTTCTATCTGACACTTCTCTAGCCCTTGCAGTCTTCCATTTACACGTGCTGACACCACAAAATCCAGGTCTTCTGCCCCCAGGTTGTTGTCTGCATGCCAGGAGCTTATCTGGAATAATGTCTTTTTTCTGGATCTCAGCCCAAGGTAGGCACAAGTGAGCCCCTCAGAGGAGGGACGATCTGTATGTAGGCAGAAATGCTCTTCAACAGTTAAACAGGAAGGTCCTTAGGGAATTTAAGCTGCAACTTAATCTTAATTTTAGAGTTAACATAAATCATGCAATAGTTACCTATGTTCTTTATAAGCCAGACCCTCTAATCATTAAAATGAATGCAGCATTAAGATTTGAAACCTGTAGTACATAACATAATCTTGTCTCTTCCAAATCTTTTTCCCCTACATGTTTTTTTAATCCCCAGCAAATTATATAAAAATGGATTTGAAGATATTCACAGCCATGCCTTCAATGGGACAAAGCTGAATCAATTGTGAGTATGTTTCCCCTCCTCAGTGCTTTTTTTAAACAGTAAATAATAGTTCAAATACAGTCAAAGGCTCTTCCTTCAGCTTAACTGGCTGTGTCTTGCATTTCTTGATACCCATTAGAAAACTGCATGTTTCAATGTCACTGTGACTCAGTTGTCAATCCTGCAGCACTTACTGCTTTTCTTGAAATACCATCCCTTAGAACGCTACAGTTTTCATGAGAAAAGGTCATCATCTTTAATAACATTTAATAAATTCTTCAACTTTGCAGCAGTAGTGGAAAGCTTGAAACCGTAGCCCAGACTGAGAAACCTACACTTCATGTCTGGAAATGTCAATAGTTTTAAAATCATTCTCACATGCTCTGGGACTAGCCTCTTGGTTTGGGCAAAACTTCTGCTGCATTTTTGTATATTGCCACTGCAGTGAAGGAACCAGACTGGTTGGTCCTGGTTTAAATCAGAAGAAACTCGAAACGATCAGAATTAAGTGTAGATGAAAATGGTCTGATGATATCAGCAAAGGGAAAGGTCGCATAAGAAGTATGAGCACTCTCAGGCCAGATATTGCAACAGCAACTGCTGTGCTGGGAGAGAGGATTGAGAAGAAATAGATGGGAAGAAACCAAAAAAGGGTTATTTTAAAGTAGAGATCTAAAAAGGCAATGTTTGAATCCACAGAATCCTGAAGGACAATAAGAACCTCAGGCGGATACACGACGACGCCCTGAGAGGGGCCACAGGGCCAGATGTCCTGTAAGTATCTACCACTCCATTACTTGGGTTTATAGGCATCCCACGGGAACTGTGCTGTGCTACGTGGGCTGCGTCGTCTCAGCAAACACGGGCTTTGAGGCTGGAAGGAGACTTGATCTCTTACCCTCTGCTGGTAAAATGGAAACGTATGAGATGCCATGAAATAACAGGGCAGAAGGCTGAGTTCGCACCATGACAAATGCCTATCAGCCAGTTCTAGTGTTGGCATTGACCTCTGCCCCTTAGATATTTTGTTGTTTGCTTTCTTTGTGTCAGATCCTCCTGATCCTACCCTGTGCCTTATATTCTGACATTACCAAGTAACTTGTCTTTTGGTATGATGCCTATGTTTTTACAAGATATTATTTTAGAACTTTGTTATAAAAGTGAACTAGCTGATTGCATGCTATAAAGCCTGTGTTGAATAAAACACATTATTATCATCCTCATGCTTTATTAATCAAGTATTTACTGGAGGGCTGCACTGGCTGTAACTCCATGCAATAAAACATAATGGGTGGCTCTGTAAATAGCACTCTGTGCCGCACGTACCATTTCGTTCCTTTTATTGGTGCTTTACAGTACATGGCATTGCTAATATCGCTTTCACAATTGTAGCCTTTTTCCCCCGTTTAATGGCCTCAGCATGAAAATCCTTGGTCATGTCGATGGCCTTTCCTCATACAAACAGCCCCCCTGAAGTTACTCTAAGCCAAACTGCTTAAGTTTGTCTTGGCAAGAATGATGGATTCTTTTATGCGTTTTAATTAATAACTGTTAATTAAAAGATTCCTGGCCAAGAAGAGAGCCAGGATTGTGTCCTACTTGTTAAGCTGGCTGGAGAGTCACATTCACCCACTTTCTCTCCCTTTCCCTGACCTAAAGATCCATCACTTGCTCCATGCACGGTGGCTTTCAGAGAGGTCAGGGCACAACCTCTGGCATAGTGGGTTCTGATTTCTCCAGGACAAAGCAAGCTTCTTGCCACACTGGGGCTCCTGGGCTGCAGGGATCCTCTTATCCCGCTGCTCTATAGTTTCACAGGCCATGTTTCTGAGCTGGGTATCAGGTGCTGAAGGGGCTTTGCAGATATAGACCTTTGTGAAAAACTGAGTCACTGTTACCGAGCGTCATGCTTTGGTGGTATTTTTATATGTATGAAAAGAAAAGAGAATGCTTGCTTTATTTTGCAGGGATATTTCTTCAACAGCACTGGAATCCCTGCCTAGTTACGGGCTCGAGGCCATTCAAGTACTAAATGCAACATCATCTTACTCACTAAAGAGACTGCCACCACTGGATAAATTTAGGAGTCTTCTGGAAGCTGTTCTAACATATCCCAGTCACTGCTGTGCTTTTCGAAACCTAAGGACAGAAAAGTAAGTCCGAATAGCACATTATTGTATTGCAGTACTTCAGAAGCTCCAAAATGGCAATTCTGCTTTATTCAGCTCACGAGGTTGATTATCCTTATTCTGGTTACAAGGAAGCTGTGGTACATAGCAAGGCCTTGCATGAAGCAACAGATCTCTACTAAAGCCAGGAAAATTATTTCCATTTCTTTTAGAACAGAAGTGGATCTCATCCTGTGCCCAGGATCTGCCAGCAGGAACAGTATTCTAAGTTTACTTAAAGCTTATATTTCTCTTGGTATCTCAATAAAAAAAACTAAAAAAAAAAAAAAAAAAAAAAAAAAAAAAAAAAAAAAACAAAACCAAAACCCTGTAGCCTTTAGGAATGTAGCTTACTTAATGCAGGTGATATGATGACCTTGTAGAAAAGGCAGGCTTTCAATTGCCCACCAAAATAAGGACCTGACACAAGCCTACAGAAAGAGGTCACTCAGTTTAGTTCCAGTGTTTTCAGATAACAACAGTCAGTATTGTTCTCCCTAGAAATGGAAACCGTGGTGCAGAGAGAGTTTTGCATCTGCTAATTCGGGGCAGTCACTCTGAGACAACTGGAGCTAATTTTTCAGCATTTTTCTTTCAAAGAAATCAACTCTCAGTTGGCTTTAGGGCGATTCCAAATGAGTTTAAGTTGAAGCTGTGAAGATGCCACACTTCTCGTCTGTCTCAAATGAAGGCTACAGAAAAGGCGTACAGAGCAGTCATTTGTGGGAAGCCTGATCAGTTTGACTTGCATGCCATCGCACGAGGACAGCGTTACAAAGGCAGGAGTAGAAACCAATTCTTTAGGGTAAAATTAGGGGTGATGCTATGCTTTCTCTGCCTACCTCATTTTACTAAGTGGTTCCTGCTTCTGCAAGAGTAGAGCAGAGATCCTACAGTCAAGGGTTTCCATTGCTACCAAACTGACTCAGTCCCAGATCAAGTCTCTGAGTGTATTAAAAAAAAAAAGTTCCTTCATTCTGATGAAGATAACTATGTTTCTGATATTATATTAATTTTCAGGTGGTTGACTTTGCAACATAACCATGCTCTATAAAAACAGATGTGCTTTAGTAACTCACTTTCTTACATTTAGTGACTGCTTTCTTAGTAAACTGGGAAGAAGAAACCATGCAAATCAGGGAAGTAGACTGCCCTCCTAACTGGGACATCAGCAGGGTTCAGAGCAGTGCTGATGTGTTACCTATCTGCACAGCCCTGGCCGCTGGAAAAACCTGTACAAGCAACAGGCTGTTATCTTCTGTGTGACCAGCTACTATAAAGGAACGAGAGACAGATCCCTGGCTGTTTTCCTTGTCATCTACTGATGACAGCAGAAGACCACGGAGACTGAGACCTCCCAAGACCTTCCCAGATTACACAGAGGAGAGTCTTCATGTGGTTACGAATTCTCATGGTCACACAGCTGCAGCCTGTGTCCATCTCCTTCTACCCCCTTCTGTTGCCCTGTACTCTACATACAGTCATCCCACCCGTTTTTACTACCCCTGCCCCATATTCCCTTCCTTAGCTTCTATGGACTGCACTCTCTGATCAGTGAGATATGGTGACAAGGTCCTACATACATCTCACTGGGCAAGCAGGTTCACTTAAGTCAGCATCACAGACATTAAGGAAATAAAGTCCTTAGACCAAATGTTCTTGACATTTCTGGGGTACAGTTGTGGTGTGTGCATTCCGTGAGCCATGTAGGAGAGGTGGAAGGTAGCATTCAGTTCCCTAGACTTTTTTTCCCACTGGCCTGAATGTGGTGGGGGGAAAAAAAAGCAGGTTATACCACATCTTCAAAAAAATTACAAGAAAAAACAACTTCTGTTGCAATCCCGTTATTTATAAGCATCACATAGGGGCTTAGATTGGTATCTTATTTCTCTCACTATACATTAAACTTCCTATAAGCTTCCAGGTGTCTGATTCTCTTAGGAGTACACAAAAGAGCTTAGTGGCTTTGCCAGCTCTTTCTACTGTCGCAGCAATGAGGTCAGACAAAGCCACTGCCATTCCCACTGGTAGAGGACCTGGCCCATACTTTCAAAGCCTCAAAACCAGAGATTTTGCCAAATATGTTGTCTTTCAACTTGTACTTTTCAAATTGCTTTACTTTCAGCATGTAAGGTCTACCTCCAGGTCCTAAATGGTTTTTAAAATAGAATATCAGGCCAGCTTCCCAGCATTTGTTAACGGGTGCTTCTCTAAAAGCCAGAATAACTGCTACCATTCATACTGGTGGAGAACCTGGCCCACTTCAATATTTCAGAAGGCAAAACATACCTTTTAATTCCAGCTCAAGTTATTTCACTATAAAAAAATATATCATAAACAATAACCAAGCTGAAGGACCATCCTTATACCCCCCATGATGTACTGCCTACGTGTCGCAGTATTTGAAGCCTTCTCCTCCCTGCTTTCAGAGGTCTACATGAATGCTCACACTGCCGTGAGGCCACCTCTAGCTTACCTTACATCACTTGCAGAGAAGATGAGAATTTGGCCCAAATCCAGACTGAAACTCAACTTTCTGTTCATCCTTCTTTCAGACAAAATTCCTTGCTTTCCATTTATAACAACTTCTCCAAAGAGTGTGAAAGCACCATGAGGAAACCAGCTAATGAAATATTGTAAGTACCTCTCTGCATACAGATGTTAGAAGTAGCAAATACAGACCTCCCCCTCCTGCTGTTCATGTGTTTTTTCTAGAACAGCATGTCTTTTGCTACCGATTCAGTCACCCTTACAAGTTGCACGGTGGTAATTTTGCTATCATTAAACCAAGAGTTGTGAGTTTGATGTTCAAAAGGAAAGGAAAAAACCCCATAATTTTATGAGCTTTACTCATTCCAGCTTCTCTTCTGCATTCTTGAAAGACTTTCAAAACAGTGATTAAATATGTAAGACAGTTAATGGCCTACATGGAGACTTTTTATGCCCTGAGATAATTGCAGTTGTTTGTTTGATTCAAAGAAGAGCTGCTACTGTTAATATTTTTTTTTGCCTATAGAAAGGATAATTATAAGTCTGTATGTCAGTAGTTTTCCATGGTAGAAGCACAGTCCCTGAGTTAGAAGTCTGATGACCCCATGCAATTGGTTTACCTCTTCTAAACATGCCTTTCCATATCATCACAGTTCTGTTTGACAGTGTTCAGTGGGATAATGAGAAAGGCTAACATCAACTCTTGTGTTGGCTGTGCTGAAAGACACAGGCTCTAAACCAGTATTTAATGGAGAAGTTTAAGGATTTGCTACTATCCATCCCTCTACAGCTAAATGGGAGACCTTGAGACTTGTCATCATTGGTCATTCCTTGGACGTTATCTTGTTTGCTGGGTGGTGAGGCCTCCTACACTTGGCATTCAGTTTTATTCGTCCTTTTGTAAAGCAACAGCTGCCTTGATTCTCTTGTCACCGCTTCTCATTTGCTGCCTGCCTGCAGCATCTTTGAGTGCCTCGCTTAGTCAGTCCTGTCTACTCCACTCCATAAAAACTGAAGCACTTCAGGACTACAAAAAGGCTAAGTCCAGGCAGTCAACAAGGCCAAGAATATATTGCCTCCATCAGAGGTGGCTTTAGGGAGAAGCATGGCGAGGCAAGGAGGTAAACACAGAGCATTAGATGATGTTATAAAGGCAAGTGAAGTGACACCCCAGTGAGGAATATGATCGCACAAATCACCAGTGCCTACACCAGAGTAATCCCCTTGCTTCGGATTACCATCTGTTGCTCTCTTACTGTGCATTAAATAGTCTGCCCAGTCTAGTGGCTCCTGAAGCTTTTTGCTCTGTTAAGTCCGAATCCCAGCAATTCTCTGAGCAGACATTACATTAAGCAAATCAAAGTAGGGTCATGATTCATGGGCTGAAAGTCTACAAGTTGAAAAGTTTGGGAACCACAACAGAAATCAGCTGAAAATCCCACAGTCTTATTAGAGAGAGAAAAAAAAAAAAAAAAAAAACCACCACACCAAAAAAAACCCCAAACCCAAGAAACCCAAAAACCAGCTTGCACATGGCAGCACGTTTACACGGCCTCTCAGAAAAATCAAAGTAATTTTTTATTAATAAATAGTCAAACACATTCCCTGCTCTTCCAGTTTAAGCCAGGCAAGTAAAAGCAAGGCATCGGGTAGTTTTTCACGTAAGGAGGGAAGAGTTAGGATAACAATGGGAAGTTATTTGCTCAACAGGAATAGCTGAAAAGCAACTCAGCTTTGTTTGCCAGTTAAGACGCTGCTTCAGAAAAATAGTTTAATGCATGTGCTTCAGTAGATGTGGAAGTTTTAGCATGTGTTTAAGTTATCCCAAAGCTACCAATTTTCTGAAGACTCATCCTCAATAGAGATGCTCTCCAGGTCTCACACTGCAGACTGAGTGTTTGCCCTCCAAACACTCAGTTGGGATGACTGGATAGTCATGCAATAGGTACCTCTTCTGACAGGGAATCAGAAGGGACAGTGCTTGCTTTTAAAATGTTTCTTCTGTGGTAGGCTTATCCCCACACTACTGATGACCTGGAGGTTAGAGAGATCTATTTTTAAACATCTAGAAACATTTATAATTAGGCACTGGGTTCAGTCTAAACTTCCTATGTTCCTAGCCATCGACATTATCCTGTTAACCGTGCACTTCTACTCCTTGCTTTATAATACCGTGAACATCAAATTCCTCAGCACTTCCCAAGTCATACGTAGTCTCAGGACTTTGTTCGGTAAGTGTGTTTCCTAAGGGAGGTAAGGGTGCACAGTTAAAATCCTTAGGTTATTTTAGTTTGGCTTCTATAACTGCCTGATAAACCTATACGCATCAAACCTATGATCCATCAATTCGAGTGTTACAGTAGTCTGAACTGCAGTCTATTGGCAGCATGAGAAAGATGGCTTGCTTACAAAGCAATCAAGATAAAGTACTTACAAATAAGAAAGTGTTATAAGAAAGCATTCCTGTGGATGTGACTATGACCTCTGCTGCTCTCCAAGGCTGCTACCCAAACAAAAGGCACCCTTTACAAGGCTTCGTTATATGTAAATACCCTGTAGAAGCACATCTAGGAAGTAACTGTTTTCAAACAACTGTTATATGTTGTATTTTACAAAATAGTGCGAACAGCATGTAACAAATAGTTCACTTCTGTCTGTGGGGCGTTGGTTTTTTAATAGTTACGGAGATGACTCTTACAACACATCGCTGTGGTCAGCAGAGAATACGTACCTGTTCGCGACAGATGAAGATACCTCTCTTTACAGCTACTCGTCCATTTTCGATGACAGTGAAATGACTGGCTTTGACTTTGAGTATGACTTTTGCCAGCCTAAGATACTCACGTGCACTCCAGAACCAGACGCATTTAATCCCTGCGAAGACATCCTGGGATACAGCTTTCTCAGAGTCTTGATCTGGTTTATAAACATCCTTGCCATTGCTGGCAATTTCACCGTACTCCTCGTTCTCATAACTAGCCATTACAAGCTCACTGTTCCTCGCTTCCTCATGTGCAACCTCTCCTTTGCTGATTTTTGCATGGGACTTTATCTGCTGCTCATTGCTTCTGTTGACACCCAGACAAGCGGCCAGTACTACAACCACGCAATAGACTGGCAAACAGGCAGCGGCTGCAGTACTGCCGGCTTTTTCACCGTGTTTGCAAGCGAACTCTCAGTGTACACGCTAACAGTGATCACTATAGAAAGGTGGCATACGATCACCTATGCCATGCAGCTGGATCGAAAGCTACGACTGAGGCATGCCGTGCTGATCATGCTCGGTGGCTGGATATTCTCCATTTTAATAGCAGTGCTGCCTCTCCTAGGGGTCAGCAGTTACATGAAGGTCAGCATTTGTTTACCCATGGATATTGAAACGGGTCTCTCCCAAGCCTACATACTGCTGATCTTAGCACTAAATGTTGTTGCCTTCATTGTTATTTGTGCGTGCTACATTAAGATTTACATAGCTGTTCAGAATCCAGAACTGGTAGCTGCCAATAAAGATACCAAGGTCGCCAAGAGAATGGCAGTACTGATCTTCACGGATTTTACCTGCATGGCCCCCATCTCCTTTTTTGCCATATCTGCTGCCTTTAAAGTACCTCTCATCACAGTGACCAACTCCAAGATCTTGCTGGTTTTATTTTACCCTGTCAACTCCTGCGCAAACCCATTTCTCTATGCAATTTTCACCAAAGCATTCCGAAGGGATTTCTTTCTGCTGATGAGCAAGCTTGGCTGCTGTAAGAACCGAGCAGAGCTTTACAGGATGAACTATTTCTCTGCATATACCTCCAACTGCAAGAACGGCAGCTCAGCCCCAGGTCCCAGCAAAGCCTCACAAGTGCTGCTGCTCTTGTCGGCGTTAGAGAAGCCATATCCTGCAGTACGAGACAAGACGTCTTGCAACCAAAATTAAACCAGGGCGCCAACAGATGCAGCACTTTGCAAGGCCAGCTGGAATTATTCTAGTGACTAGGGATTATTTTATAATATCTTGAACATTTCACAATAAATAAAAATGCCAACTGATAATTCTTACGCAACATAAATGTTCTGACATTCAAAGTGTCCCTGTTCTTCTTTCGTAACGATAGGCATAGAAGGTGACTATCAGGCAAAACTGTTCTTTGGGGGGAACAAGGGGAGCCCAGGAGTAGTAAGGGTGCTCTTGAAGTTAACAGGGACTGCAGTGACCGCAGTCTGGCTCCTTTTTCTCCAGATCTGCTTCCCTGGGGTATTTAAAGCCTGTCTGCTACCTTTCATGCCTTCTTTTTCCATTCCTATCAGCTGTGTTGGCATTGTTCAGTTAAAGAAAGGGGCACTGAACTAGATGCCTCCCTTCATTTCATCAACAGAAGCTCCCAATTACACAACCACCTACACCCAGTTAAAGAACAGTGCTCAAGCAGTAGGTTGTAAAGGTGTCACCAAGGAGAAAAGTTGACCTGATGAACCTTTGTTACTAGCAATTTTGCAGATTACGTTAGATCGAAGTCTGAGCTGGTAGGTAATTTACTTAAAAAAAATTAACCCACACACAACCACATATGATCTGGAAATCACAAGAGATGCAATAGCTGTAAAACCCCACCTGCTGCACACAGGACCATGTTGTATATCATATGCGCACATACACAAATCCCGTAAGCTGTAAAGTCTCCCTCTCAGCAGTGGGATAGCTGCTGCCTGCATAGGCAAGTAAGTGCTGCCTTGTTTTCTCTCCAGGGACAGTGTCATGAATTATTTTCATCTGCCCACTCTCCGGCATTACCAGAGCCACTGGCATTCAGGATGCACTGGGGACTCCTCAGCACTCACAGTCCAACTCCAGTGCCCCCGACGAAGCAGAGTAATTACTTTTTAGTGACTGTATTTCCCCATAAAAATCTATCTTTTCTTTCACTATGCACTGCCTAATGCTAAGGAGATCTAGATTTGTGGCTATGTTCCTAATTTAAGTAAGAATTGAGCATTCCTTTGTTACTGCAGCATATTTACTCTGTCTGCAGAAAATTAGCCAACACCACACTGTATTGAAGTTGGAGATTCAGATGCGTAAGCTCTCATCTGCATCGTATGGGCCAAACAAGCTGTACTGGGTGACAAGCTGCAGATTGCACTGAATGCCAGGTAGGATCCCTGCATGAGTCCACCCCATGCACATCCTGAGGCTGCGTTCTGCACTGCCTGGTCTTCTGAAAATGAGGGGCTTAGTTATTGGAAACACAGTCCTGTGGGCAAAAACAGATGCAAAAGCTGCAGACTGCAGACCAAGCCTCTTCTTCGGGTACTTACTCTTGACAGGTTGGTTGCATTGCCTCTGATGGGAGGAACACACAAGTGCTTATCAAACCAACGTGGTAGCGTGAGACCTAAACGTGGCAGTTTATGGTTCACAGAAGGTAAAGCAAATGCATTTTATTTGGGCTTGCAGTCACAGTTTTAGCATCTTAGATCACATTCTGTAGATGATACTGATGGTATCTGAAGACAGATTCCCAGCCAATATAATACACACCTCCCCTGCAGTCAGCGGAGCAGTGCAGCTTTGTGAGCGCTGTGCTTACTCCAGAACAGTCACAGCCTAACAGTTCTCAATGGCCATCAAAAGTGCTGACTCCGATATATAAGAAAATGGTGTTACTGCAATCACTTTAAACCTCTTACATTTTCCTTCTCAACTGAGTCCTTCAAGTCGGTACAGAAACAGAGTAAAAATCTGTGTTTCAAAGCACACCTCTCGTTGCCAAAACACTGCACTGCAAATTAAATTTGCTTCACATTAATGAAAGTGATTCTTTAAACTAGTGACTGGTTCATCATTAGCTTATAATTGTGTTAATTAGAAAGAACATCTCCTACCCTCTCTTGCCTTCAGCTTAATGCCATGATTTCAATCGTATAAAAGCTCTGTATGCAAGCACAGCTTTACTCACGAGCAGTTCGCACACACATGGGGAACGAAGCAGGATCGAGAACAGAGGAGACTGTTAAAACTCTACAGTTTAGCAATCAGTAAAAATTCTATATGATGCACCTCTCTTTACACACCAGCTCTTGAGTTTAGCAGATTGAGCAAACGGGACTACTATAGGATATTTATAATAGAAACTAAAGACACTGGTAAAAAAAATCCTACTCAGCCTAAGGCTTCTCTGTCACTTATCTCTAAACTGATTTCCAAGACTCAGTTCTTCAGATGGTCCATGGAACAGTCCTGCACACTATTTAGGACATGGCAAAACAATATCTTGAGGGGGAAATAACTGATTTACTGACATTATGTTTGAACAGGACAAGAGCTTGCAAGCACACCCTTCCTATCCACCTGCCACATAAAATTATCAGGAAACTACATGCAAGAGAAATGAGTCAGAATCATAGAATCGTTAAGGTTGGAAAAGATCTCTAAGATAGTCAAGTTCAACTGTTAACCCAACACCCTCATGCCTCCTAAACCATGCCCCAAAGTGCCACGTCTACACAATTTTGAACACCTCCAGAGACAGTGACTCCACCACATCTGGACAGCCTGTTCCAGTGCCTGACCACTATTTCAGTGAAAAAGTTTTTCCTAATATCCAATTTAAACCTCCCCTGCTGCAACTTGAGGCCATTGCCTCTTGTCCTATCGCTAGTAACTTGGGAGAAGAGACCAACCCC
The DNA here is from genome assembly GCA_013389905.1 of Sula dactylatra. NCBI lineage: Eukaryota > Metazoa > Chordata > Aves > Suliformes > Sulidae > Sula > Sula dactylatra. The sequence continues at coordinate 483,809 of WEKW01027066.1, forward strand.
CACCTCACTACAACCTCCTTTCAGGTAGTTGTAGAGAGCCGTAAGGTCTCCCCTCAGCCTCCCCTTCTCCAGACTAAACAACCCCAGTTCCCTCAGCCGCTCCTCATAAGACTTGTTCTCCAGACCCTTCACCACCTTCGTTGCCCTTCTCTGGACATGCTCCAGCAACTCAAACATAAACACTGATAGTACCTGCCTTATGATGCTGCTTAGGTAACAGCAAAGTATGAGACCTGTGGGCATTTTTCTTTTTGTACCTGCTGTAAGTTGAGTGAAATTCACCATTTAGAAAATAATTGCTGGTTTTTTTAAAAAAAAAAAAAAAAACCACACAACCCACAACAACAGAAACACAAGAAAAAACAGCCCACAAACAAGTAATTTATATACTTCAAATTTTTCTAAACAAAAAAAGCAAGCAAATAAGTAAAAACAACACTTTAATAAAGACTTAGATTCATGCTAAAGCTTCTCATACAAGTTACTCTCTATTCTATCTCAATATTTTTGCTAAACTTACTTTCTTTCTGGTGTAAAGTTTTAGACAGCCATGTACTGAAGTATCATCAGTGGCCGTAACTGGTATTACACACCCCTTCCCATCACTTCTGTAGCAACATGTAATTAGCAGCAATCAAAACAAAAGCATTAATACAGTAAACTATTGAGATCAAAAACATTCTGATCTGATTACTGCTCAAGTCATAGGCTACAGTAATTAGCTAACTGAGCTTACATTTTAATAAGAAACTTTTTTTTCCCAGTATAAAAATTCCTGATTTCAGGTATTTTTAGTTGTAAATTTCTTATTTAAAGCTGTAAGTCTTTGCTAATATTCATTCAAGAACACTGGAAACAAAATGTAGGGCAATTCTTGTATGCTTAGAGAGAAAATGCAAGTCAGTCCTACTGCAGGAGCCCAAACAGACAGCCCATAGCTCTGGACTAGGAAAACCATTGCAAGCACTCCCAAGGAGTATCTGCAGCATAGTTTGGAGAGAGCCAGATCATCCGCAGTGTTATAAATTCAGTAGCCATTTTCTCAAATACTGGAAGGGTTGAGATAGCAAGAGCAAAACCCTACTCAAACTTCTATATTTGATAGCTCAGGAAGGCACTAGATGGCCCCCACATTAAGGTTCCTTCATATCAAGAAGGTGCTGGGTTAGAAAATGCAACTAAATGAAAACCCAGGGGATGCTTGATGGCACAACTAAGCCATCTTTCAGCATTCCTTTTGATGCAGGTCAGTTTTGACAGGGAGTAACAGTCAGCTATGGATACTGTCAGCAAAGCTTCAGGAAGAAAGATGGCAAACAGTCCTTTGAGATTTTAATTGCTGATAGTACATGTGATTTGTGAAAAAGCAAAAGAGGATGAAAAATACCACCAATGCCCAATCCATAAAACTTAGAAGTAGTTTGGAAAGTAAGAGACCAGTGTTAGAAAAATACTTCCAATCCCAGATGTGCAGTCTATATAATCAATAACATGCTTGGACTGCACAGAGGTTGCAGCAAGCTGTCATAAAAATTAGCTTGCAAAGTTTCAAAGCATAAGAAGCGTTTCAAGAATGGAATAAAAGGGCAGATGAAGCTAACAGGTAGAAGGTATGTAATAAGTATAAATTGGTAAAGCTTAGAAGAGATGAGGGGAGGAGAGGGTGGAATTCCAAGTCTAGTATTATCCCCCACATCTCAGCACCCATTCAAAGAGGAACAAGGTCTGAAAAGAGACAGGGAGGGAGAAGGTGGGCAGCCATAAGGGTGCTCAGAGATATGATGACACAGTCAGAGACACAGTCAGAGAGTCTCCTGAATTGGAAGTGTAGAGGAGGTCTTTTAATACCACCAGCAGAAGGATGCAACAAAGAGGAAAAAGCTGCCCTTCTTTAAAATGCTCTAAAACTTAGATACTCTTTAGCCACTTGATTTTACAGTGACTAGCAAAACCAGATCCTGCTCTCAGAAGCAACATTCAGAGACCACGTGGTGCTTAGTGAATGGTGCCTATCCAGTCATGTCCCATGGATTCCTGTGCCATACCACCTCTGTTTCCAGTCTTTCCTGAAGCATCACTATGCTGCCCAAGTTGAAGATGGTCCCACAGTTCATAATGTACAGACTTATGGAGCATGAACACCCCAGAGCCTGTGAGAGAGTGCTGAAATCTAAAAGCATCTATCATGTGGTAAGAGCTGCATTTCCTGTGCATTTATGGGTCTGAAGTGTAGCATCAGTGCAGCTACAAGTCAGCTGAATGGGGAAAAAGAAATCATACACTGTAATATTTTAGCTGTCTCTGAATACACAATTCTTCACATCCCAGCAGCTGTATCTACAAAAGAAATGCCATACTCGGGTCAAGCCTTCCTAGTTCAGTGTCCTTTCTTAGATACTAGACAGCAGCAGACACGTTAAAGAGCATGCAAGAAACTCAAGAAGCAATTAAAAACCTGCCTCCTATTGTTTATGCCACCAGCACAAGGGTTTGTACCATTAGGCAAGGGTTGGGTTCCCCCCCCCCCATTTCTTCTCTCCAACTCTCCCCTTTATCTTCGTTCTCTTCAAGGCCTCTGCATGCTCCCAAGAAGCGGAGATATCCAAAACATCTCATGATGTCTTCTTTCAGCAGTCGTAAAGGAAGCAGCCAGGAGGGAGGGCTGCCATACCCTTGCAGGTAGCACTGCCCTTCTAGCAGGATTATCCTGTCCTGAGTCAGCCTGGCTGAGGCTTTACCTCAATATTGCCCTACAAGGAACAGGAACTAGCCAGGGAAAAGCTGCAACTCTGAAGGGCTAGGGCCCAGACCTATGGGCGCAGAACTTTTTTTACCTCTATTTATAGAGGAACAAACAAAAAGCTAATGTTGAGGACTGCTGGGAATGCAGTTCTCGTGGCAGAGTGAGCTACTGTCACATGCATGGCTTGTACACATTTCTCTAAGCAAAGTTTATATTTAGGGAACACAAAAACAACTCTTTGCTAGAAATGTATATGAGATGACATTTTATTATTATGCACAATTTGTATCATTCACAGCTTACTGGTCTGTAGTGCTAGAACGTAGTGGATATGTACAGAAGCAAACTTAAATGACTCTGCATTGACAATGAAAATAAATCACATTTTAATGTTAAATCACACTATTCATTGCATCTCAGTAGACATAGAGGGTATAAAATAAAAAATTATAATTCTCATATACAGAGTGCTCAAGGGTCCTCTACCCACATTTCCTGACTTATCTAAAGCGCCTGCCTTTAAGCTGAAGCCAAAAAGCCACCAACAAAGCAACAACAAAAAAGCAATGGAGAGGAAGGAAGGGGGGGCGGGAAGTACACAGCTGACACAGCCACAGGTTTCACTTGCACAGATGTTGCTGCTGCTTTTTTTTTTTTTTTTAAACTCAGCAGCCTTTGAAAAGAAATAAGTAGTATCACCAACAACTGTAGTTTTATATTTCAAGACATACTTTAGCTTATTTTAAAGAGTGGAAAGAAAACTAACAGAACTGAAATTTACTTAAATATAGTCACTTAGTATTCCATTACTTTCTTGAATTACTAACACACAACATTTTAGTCTTTAAAGCTATTAATTCCAATGATGTTTCTTGGGCAGAAAAGTAATGACATAATCAGAAAAGAGGAAAGACAGCTGAGTAGCTAACAATACAGTGGTTTAATTTGCGTGTATTAACAACACCAGTTTTGCATATTTTTATCACAGCTTTGTTGATGGGGTTTTGTTTTGGGGTTTTTTTTTCTTTTTATGGCAAAAAAGATAGAAAGTCTAGTAGTTTCACAAAAAGTTCATAAGGGAATAATGCCACAGTCTTGAAGTACATACTTCAGTGAGGTTTCACCACTCTGCATCTCCAATGGCTTTTGCAAAAACATGGTCTTTACCCTCAAAGGACATCACTCCATCTTTTAAGTAAAACTTCCATTTGTTCTTACTTCGATGTATCTGATAAAAGAAATAAACCAATGTCATGTGTTCTCCCCACCCCCCTAAAATATATATTAGATCATACCTTAAAAAAAACATGGTTTTAAGCACAACTTGGTTACAAAATTTGTTTTTCTTTTAAAAATCTTGATAGCCCAGAACATGTGAAACACTTCCACTGAACACAGCTCATATTAATCAGTACAGGCAATAGATTTCAGTTGTTTATAATGAATTCCCTGCCCTCTCAAGGGAACAGCTTCCTGAATCTTAGCACACACACCCCACCCAAAAAAAAAAAAAAAACAAAAAAAAAAACNAGGAAAACAAGACAATAATGGAGCAATATCATTAGTGTGTCAGTCCCAAACTATACTGCACCTTGGTAACAAGTATGGCTTAACTGTAATACAGCAGTTATGTTTTCCCTTACACATGGCAAAGCAATACTGCATGCACAGGGACATTAGGATAAGGCTAAAGCAGGAAGACTTTGCTCAAAAGCAAATACTGCCATATAAAACAATACGAAAGAATTTGCA
>WEKW01027067.1:18945-34662 GCA_013389905.1 Sula dactylatra
TCTTAATATTTTATTTTAATTATTAAACTGTTCTTATCTCAACCCAAGGGTTTTCTTGGTTTTGCTCCTCCGATTCTCTCCCCATCCCACAGGGGTGGGGGGAGTGAGCGAGCGGCTGTGTAGTGCTTAGTTGCTGACTGGGGCTAAACCACAACAAATGGACAGACTTAGACCCTTTCTGATCTACTCACTAGGGGGTATATTGCTTCTTTGTGTGAACACACCACTCACGTAGTATTAATATTATTAATATTAGTATCAGAATCATAGAATCATTTAGGTTGGAAAAGACCTATAAGATCATCAAGTTCAACTGTAAAACTAACACTGCGAAGTCCACCACTAAGCCATGTCCCTAAGTGCCACATCTACATGTCTTTTAAATACCTCCGGGGATGGTGACTCAACCACTTCCCTGGGCAGCCTGTTCCAATGCTTGACAACCCTTTCGGTGAAGAAATTTTTCGTAATGTCCAATCTAAACCTCCCCTGATGCAACCTGAGGCTGTTTCCTCTCGTCCTATCACTTGATACTTGGGAAAAGAGGCTGGCACCCACCTTGCTACAACCACCTTTCAGGTAGTTGTAGAGAGTGATAAGGTCTCCCCTCAGCCTCCTTTTCTCCAAAGTAAACAACCACAGTTCCCTCAGCCTCTCCTCATAAGACTTGTTCTCCAGACCCTTCACCAGCTTCGTTGCCCTTCTCTGGACTAACTCCAGCACCTCAATGTCCTTCTTGGACTGAGGGGCCCAAAACTGAACACAGGATTCGATGTGCGGCCTCAACCAGTGCTGAGTACAAAGGGACGATCACTTCCCTAGTCCTGCTGGCCACACGATTCCTGATACAAGCCAGGATGCTGTTGGCCTTCTTGGACACCTGGGCACACTACTGGCTCATATTCAGCTGGATGTCAACCAACACCCCCAGGCCCTTTCCTGCCAGGCAGCTTTCCAGCCACAGGCTTCCCCAAGCCTGTAGTGTTGCATGGGGTTGTTGTGACCCAAATGCAGGACCTGGCACTTGGCCTTGTTGAATCGCACAAAATAGGCCTTGGCCAGATCCCTCTGTAGGGCCTTCCTACCCTCAAGCAGATCGACACTCCCGCCCAATTTGGTGTCGTCTGCAAAGTTACTGAGGGCGCACTCGATTCCCTCATCCAGATCATTGATAAAGATATTAAACAAGACTGGCCCCATTACTGAGCCCTGGGGTGTTAACACCACTTGTGATCAGCTGCCGACTGGATTTAGCTCCGTTCACCACAACTCCTTGGGCCTGGCCATCCAGCCAGTTTTTACCCAATGAAGAGTATGCCCGTCCAAGCCATGAGCAGCCAGTTTCTCCAGGAGAATGCTGTGGAAATTAATAGGAATTACATGGAATTACAGAATAATATACCCCTAATGATTACAAGTGGCCCTAAAATCTTTCACTACATCACCACTGTAACTTCCGGAAGTCCAATAGTCCATCAAAGCTTAGAAAAATTTTTGTACTTGGGTACACTTGAAGTCCTAAGAACAGGACTCAGTAAGGGGCTCAAGATTCAGAGTTTGGGGTTTTTTTGCTTGGTGTGATGCTTGTGTCAGTTTGCCCCACGGCAATGGCTGAAGCTCAGGTCTGTGACAGAAGGTGTGAGCTGGGATCTCTTTGACTTCACAGTCCATCTGGAAGAGCTGACTGGAACAACTTTGAAATATGGAAGCCTCAGCCCTCCGAAGGAGTCAATTCTGTAGGTGTTTGTCCAGAGGCTGTGGAAATGCCATGTCATTTAGTTATAAATATGGTAACATTTCTGGAATAGAGTCATCCAGAGGAGCTTAAATCAGTTTGCCTTCTCCTCTTCAGTGGATGTCCATCTCCTTGTTCAAGCCAATACTTTATCTGTAAAAGCAGTGATTCCCTAGCCAGGAGACACAGTAATGGTATGAATTCCTTAGCCAGACTAAACTATAGTTAATACAGAAGGCTTTTTTCCTCTCCCTCCTCTCCCTGTCCCCACAGCAAGGTTGGCAGCTCAGCCTCAGGACCTAGAGCAGAGGAGCAGAGGAAATCTGCTGGTTCTTTTCACTCAACATGACACTAAAAAGGCAATCCAAAGTCACGGTCAAACAAAATGCATAAGTAAGTGCACGGATAGGTATTTTGCTTCTAGATCTCTAGGCTGGTGTGCACCCACCTCCCAGTGGTACCTCCACACAGCGTAGAGCAGTGCCCCATGGGTCAGGTCAAGGTCTCAAACTCAACAGAGGGGCTTGAACAGATCAGAGTCCTGGTAGCTCCAGTGTGGCACCACATAAGCATGTCTGTGCTACTGATCTTACCCAAACTATGTGCAGCCAGCTCAGGCATCTCTGCTCTCCCCCACTGCAGCTCACAGCTCTGGGGTGAGAGCTGGCAGAGCACCACCCTGATCTCTGACTATGGCATGGCCTGATGCCATCTTGCATAGAGCCACCACAACTCCAGGCATGCACTTACTAGGATGGAGGAAAGGTTTACACTGCTTTTGCCCCCTCCTCCATGTCAGTCAGTGGCAGGACATCTCCTATTTTGATATGACAACTCTTCCCCATTTAGATCAGGACATGTTTGCAGCTTTTTGGTGTTTATTTTTTCCTCCAAAGCCTCCCTGGATGTGCAATGAGGGAGGCTCCTAAATTCATTAAGGAAACATTTGTTGACCCTATGATGCCTGCAAAAAGTGCAAACTAAAGGCTCAAAATCTGTAAGACAAAACATCAAATTTATGAGAATTTTCAAGACAGCCTCATGATTCTGACTCATGAGGTCTAGATATTTGAGGCTAGTGATATATGCAAGCCTCTTTCTGTGACCTCCACCCCTTGCCTTTCACTCCCTCTCTGGCCCCAGCTTAACAGCTGCATCAGGGCTCACTTGTTATTGCAATCATGGTTAGCTGATTTTGAGGGGGAGGTAATCTGGGTACAAATTTCCATGGCTATTTTTAAGCTGCATGAATTGCCAATAAACTAATAGCTGGTGATTTCTGATTTGCTGATTTGTCTGCATGTTCATAACCAGGAATGCAAACTGGCTTCATTTTTCTAATTCAATTTTGCGTGCTCTTATCATCTGATGTGGACTAGGGGCCCTGCTATAACTCACTTTAATTTGAAACAGCCAGCCCATTAGGACTGGAAAGCTGACTACTGAGTCAGTTATGTTCAGAACATTTTAAAATGCTACTCCATCCTGGTACTAACCTCACGATGGATTTGTGCCACCCACTGGCAAGATGCAGCAGGCAACGAGAGTAAACATAATGTGTTTTTTTAACATGAGATGTGCTCCCTGGGGGAATTTAGGTCAGATTCTGACCTTAACAGAATCTGGTATAACTCTGTAGATTTTTATGGCATCATTCTGAAATCGTACATCTTCAGTGGAACAAAAAATGGGGTTTTGGAGATGGACTTCAGGCCCTAAAACTGACCTTCTTCTTCACAGAAAGTGCAACTCACCCCAGCGCAGGAGCCCTGTGCAACAGCGCTGGGCCATGAGGGACAGCTCAAGAGGCAGCAAGCCAGTAGTCATTCTGTGCACAAGTAGAATTAAACAAAAGAAGAATTGTGAAAGAAAATATTTTGTTAAATTGAGAAAAACCCGTTATGTGAACATATTCTAATGTAGCTCACCTGGCCCTCAATGTCTCTAAGAAGAATCCCCAATACACATTTTTAGTTAAAATTTTTGCACCTCTTGAAAAGACAAGGTCAATTAAACCACTGGGGGAAAAAAAAACCCAACAAAACCAAACCCATGAAATTAATGGCAAGGCAGTACTTTTTCCCACAGCATGTGATTAAACTGCAGAACTCACTGCCACATGGGATGTTTTATGGCCCAGATGTATAAAAGGTAAAAAAAAAAAAGACACCTAAATAAGGGGGTCTGTATTGTGACCAGTATTATTTAACATCTTTGTTGGGGACATGGACAGTGCAACTGAGTGCACCTTCAGCAAGTTTGCAGATGACACCAAGCTGAATGGTGTGGTTGATACTCTAGAGGGAAGGGATGCCATCCAGAGGGACCTTGACAGATTGAAGAGATGGGCCCGTGCGAGCCTCATGAAGTTGAACAAGGCCAAGTGCAAGGTCCTGCACCTGGGTCAGGGCAATCCCAAACATGGATACAGGCTGGGCGGTGAGTGGATTGAGAACAGCCCTGAGGAGAAGGAATTGGGGGTGCTGGTGGACGAAAAGCTGGACATGAGCCAACAATGTGCGCTTGCAGCCCAGAAAGCCAACAGTATCCTGGGCTGCATCAAAAGAAGCGTGGCCAGCAGTTCAAGGGAGGTGATTCTGCCTCTCTACTCCGCTCTGGTGAGACCCCACTTGGAGTACTGCATCCAGCTCTGGAGCCCTCAACACAAAAAGGACATAAACCTGTTGGAGCGGGTCCAGAGGAGGGCCCCAAAAATGATCCGAGGGCTGGAGCACCTCTCCTATGAGGACAGGCTGAAAGAGTTGGGGTTGTTCAGCCTGGAGAAGAGAAGGAAAGGCTCCAGGGAGACCTTATAGTGGCCTTCCAGTACTTAAAGAGGGTCTACAGGAAAGCTGGGGAGGGACTCCCTATCAGGGAGTATAGTGATGTTGATAGGACAAAGGGTAATGGCTTTAAACTGAAAGANTCCGCTCTGGTGAGACCCCACTTGGAGTACTGCATCCAGCTCTGGAGCCCTCAACACAAAAAGGACATAAACCTGTTGGAGCGGGTCCAGAGGAGGGCCCCAAAAATGATCCGAGGGCTGGAGCACCTCTCCTATGAGGACAGGCTGAAAGAGTTGGGGTTGTTCAGCCTGGAGAAGAGAAGGAAAGGCTCCAGGGAGACCTTATAGTGGCCTTCCAGTACTTAAAGAGGGTCTACAGGAAAGCTGGGGAGGGACTCCCTATCAGGGAGTATAGTGATGTTGATAGGACAAAGGGTAATGGCTTTAAACTGAAAGAAGGTAGATTTAGATTAGATATAAGGAAGAAATTCTTCACTATGAGGGTGGTGAGGCACTGGAACAGGTTGCCCAGAGAAGCTGTGGATGCCCCATCCCTGTAAGTGTTCAAGGCCAGGTTGGATGGGGTTTTGAGCAACCTGGTCTAGTGGAAGGTGTTTTTGCCCATGGCAGGGGGGTTGGAACTAGATAATCTTTAAGGTTCCTTCCAACCTAAACCATTCTATGATTTTGTGATTCTATGGAATAAGGTAGGAGAAGGTTCCATCAAGACATATTGAAGCTGATGGCCTGGGCATGACCTCTGGCTCAGGAAATCACCAAACCACTGATGGCTGGACTGTGGATAAAAAAACCCAGCAAGGATCACGTTTTTCCTTAGCCAATAGCCACTGGCAGAGACAAGATACCGGGGTAGATGAACTTCTGTTGTAAATGTGGATACTTTATATTCTGCTGAGAAAAAGACAGATTCAGATGGAAAGGTGGATTTCCTTTATGCCTTGTGGTGAACTTTAATAGTATCAGAGCTAACTAATTTATCTTTCAATTATTACACCTGTTTTTGAATATTTTAAACGAAATTTCAGAACCAAAATATCAGTGATTTTTAAAATTATGCAAAAATTAAGCTAGCTCTCTGACTTCAAAATCCAGGAGCACATTCATGGGCATGTCTCTTTAACAGTTTCGAACATTTTTTTCTTGTGAAAGAGTATGATTTAAATGAAGATTTTTTGTTAAGGTCTAAATTTGGAAAACTTTTGCTGTTCTGGCTGGAAAGCCACCAGATACCCAGGTAGTTTTACTCCATAGTTAAGCCACGTCATAACATCTTTGGAGATAGCTCTTGCTAGTGTGGATCTAAACATTAACCCAGAGTCTGTGTTATCCTGATTAGTACTATAAAGAAGAATATTCCTTCCCTCTCCCTCTAATGCCCTATCTAGACAAATTTTCCATGGGCCCAAAATGACAATTTGACTTCTATGGGAGTTAGATCTCTGTAAAGACTTAAGGGGTGAGGTCTTAGACTTAAATGGCCTTTTACTGGAAGAAGTGATTTTCGTAAGTGATTTTTAGTCTGATATAATTCCTTTAGGTTTTGGCATAGTTCAAGTTCCCTTTAGTGTGAATCTGTAGGAGAGATTTCCAAAGCTAAATGGTAAATTATACCATAATCTCATTGGCAGATGAATAAAAGAAAGTTAGCTTGGCATCCTTTTCTGTTTTTCAGTAATCTTTGCTGAACTTAATTACCTGTAAATTATACAGCCCCAGGGCAGGTTGGACAACAGAGAGGAAACCAAGGTAATATACATACACTTCTCTGTTAGCAATCGCAATAGTGATCAAGGAGCCTGATTAATTTTGACTTGGCATCAGGCAGCAGCTGGCATTTTTAAATTCTCCAGCTTGTTTTCATCATGTCTCTGTGACTCAGACCTACTGCATAGCCTTTCCATTCAGCTGTCAACAATAAAGACTGAATAATTGTTCTTCAGAGCTGGGGAGGGCAAAGAACGGGCAGTGTGTGCCATGCTTGGGCTGCGTGGAGAGGATGGGGGATGGACTCTCTCCAAATGATGCTAGGCAGTGGCAGTGACATGGCTGTCACTGCCAACAGGGAGTGGGGTGCAGCACAGGACAGTGGCTGAAGCACCAGCTCCTTCTTGCTGCCAAAATACCAGCCAGATCTCCCCCTCACATGGGCTCCCCCAAACTCTATCAGGGGAATATGACCCCCCTGGCCCCTATAATAAATTCCCTCCGTTCTCCATGTACCCATTTCCCACTGACACAGAACTGTGAGATTTGCCACAGTATTTCCTGCTTACCATTAAACATGAAAAAGTGCATTGATCTGATCTCTAGGTCTGAAAAAATCAGTTCTAAACAACAGAGAATTAAACATTTACAGAGACCGTGAGGGCTGGAAACTCATGCCTTCTCTCGCTGGAGAGCTAGGATCCTTCCTGTGTTCTCCCCTGATTGATGTAGGACATTTATTTCAAGTCCTGGCTGGGCATGGGTCCTAGACTTGCACTACCCTAGTTTATAGGAAGGCTGGTTTATATCACTTTTAGAGCTCTTAGATTTTCCCAAATTTCTCCTCCTCCCTCATGTCTCTGCTAAGAATCCATTGGTACTGAAGAAGTTTAGCTTTGTGTGAATATAAAAATATAGGGAGAACATTCATGCTGATGTATAACTCTTCTGAAGGTGTGGCGTAAATACAGTCCATGTCGGTCTGTGATAGTGTGACTATAGTTCTGGCTAGTTCTGGCTGTCATTTGGCCAGAGCAGTGAATCACCCAGCTGGTGCACACCAATGAGATCTATGCACTACAGTCCTTTGACTTCCTCCATGTGGTCTCTGCTGGCGTGGTCTGCCAGCCCCAGTTCTGTGCTCCTCTAAAACCTGCCTCTTTCTGAGCCTTGAGACTTGCCTCACTGCTGCGAGAAAGCACTGGACATGGGAGGAGTCTTGGGGAAAAATAACAAAAAAACCCCACTGCTTCAGAGCAGGCAGTGACAAGGTGAGTGCTCAGCTCTACCAGTCTGTGGATCAGTTCAGTGGTTTGCAGCTGGAAAACGAGACTCTGCCTCTCCCCCACACACTGTGCCTGGGGAGGTGCTGCTCTGGAGGTGGTTATGTTGGAGTTCGCAGGTGCTCATCTGCAATACCTCCCATGTGGGGGACTGTGCTCAGGGCAGGGAGTTTGGCTTTTAACTCCACGAAGCACCCCAGTCCTTACATCATGAGAGCATCCTCTTGCATTTTTTTTCAGTGTCTTTCAAAATCAGCAGTCCAGATGCAGAGCCAGGCAGCAAGGCCAGGGAGCTGGCTGGTAGCATGCCCAGCTGCCTTGATGGCTGGGGTCAACTCCGGCATGGTCAGCTGCTGTTGGCCCACCTAGCACTGCGTGTCTCATTTTTCTGCTCGAGTCACGTACACCAGCAGCAAGTTGGCACTGTCTCTGCTCCCAGCGGTAGCCAGGGGCTGAATGTGGTCCCCCTGTACCTGCAGCACCCGCAGCACCCCAGGCAGGTGGCTACCCTTGGCCGGGAGAAGTGGCATTCTCTAATATCTGGTTTCCTCCCAGGGTGGGCCCGTTTCTATTGACATGAGGGCACTGTGCCCTTGACAAACATTTATTTTAAAATGCATTTAAATAAACTGGCCCTGCAAAGTTCTCCATGGCTGGCTAGTGCCTGGCTCCCTGCCAACAAATACAGTGGGACGAAAGCTGTGTTGAGGGTCTTCTTCCTTTACGTCCTTAAAGATCTTGTCCCTTTGATAAATGAGCAACTTGCAGCAGATGGTGGAGAAAATGACTGCAATACAGTGTGGGGAAGGGTGGAGTGAATAGCCAGAGATGGAAATAGGGGTCTCAGAGAAGAATACATGTGCACTATCAAAATAGAGATCAGACTGTTTATGTAAAAGAGCTATGGAAACCCAGCATGATTATAGAGAACCAGATGCTCAGCCAGCCATTACTCCATGCCAGCCTGGGAATACACGACAGCCAGAGCGCCAACGTTACTGGGAGCCCTCTGGGACCCAAGGGCCAACGCATGCACAAACTGCAAAGCATCTTCACTCTCTTGTGTCATTGATCATGTTTTGCTCCAACTGAAGCTTAAATGTCCTGAATCACTGCAGAGTACTGCCTTGACACTGACAGCTTTATCCTTGTGGTTTATAGTAAGTGACACCGCACACGCCTACTAAGTTGATGCCAAGTTGAATTCAGTGGGTTGCCTCAGCTTTTGCAGGAGTGTAGGTATGTTGGTAGTTCTAATTAGGAAGTGATGGTATAGTCCAGAATCTCTAACCAATGAGCGGGCTGCTTCAGAATACACAGTGCAAAGGACTGGTCCTATTTTTCAGTGTGTTTCTATTCTGCTGGGGATTCTTTAGTTCCATCTCCTCTATAAGCATGACAGCCCTAAGGAGTCCTGAGCATGACTAAGAGATGCCAAAATCATGCTGTTTGCTTTGAAATTACCAGAGCAAAAATCACTCAGTATCCTTTATTTACTTTTTAGAAAACATGTTTTTTTTAAATTTCAGGCATTCTGAAAGTATGTTTGGAACCTTTTTTCTCCTCTCCCATTCCTCCTTTTCTAATAAAAGAAGAGAGAGACAGGTATATTTATTTCTGATTACAGAATCTGATGCTTTTCTCAATATACCAAAATACTGCAAAGACCTGTGGCCAGACTTGGAGATGTGGGAACACCAACTTTCTTATGCTGTGTTCTGAGGGGTACCACCAAGTGTCTTTAAGACTAGATGCCTTGTCCCTCCAGAACACAAGCTGAAAGCTTGACCTTATGCACAAGACAGAGGCCAATGTCCGAAGCATTTAGATAGCTACTCTGAGGTGTGCAAAAACCTACAGGTGGGAGGACACCTGGGTATTACCCCATCTCAGCATGCCATCAGGCAGGCTGGTACCCTCCTTACACAGGCAGGCAGGCAATCAACAGGTTGCTCTGGAAGTCCTCAGGTGTTTCCCTTTGACTTCAAAGATGGGTGTAGGTGTACCCGTTTCACCTAAATAGAGCAGAGTCTTAAAGCCATAAAGGTCAGTTAGTTTGAAGAAAAAAAAAAAAAAAACTAACCAAACACACACCCAACTCAGTAGAGAGGTGATGAGGTGGAAGAGTGGGTACTATGCCTGAAACAAGACTAATTTCTTCAGCAATAATTTCATACTCTCTCTCTAAGATGGAGATGAGTGAATGTGCTCTAGGGGACTTTTGCAGGGAGCATGCCTGGCTTTCCCAGTGGTCTGGCACTGAGAGAACAGCAGGAAAGATTGGCTTTTTCAACACATACTCTTCCTGCTTGAGTTGAGGTATAATGACCTTAGCAGGCATGGTGCAGAGATGGTGGTGGGGTGGGGTGACATGATCAGAATCCTTTCCTTGAAGTGGATCTGAGGACAGCTATAAACTATATGCTATGATATCTTGATTCAAAAGAAACCCAGACTCTGTGTGTAAAGTTACAGGGAGGTGTTGAAAACCAAATGCCAACATCTGTGCCCTAAAGGAAGTGTTGCTTGTTGGTAGAGACCTTGCAAGCTACCCTCTCATGCACAGTGGCTGAACTGGGACCCAGAGTCAATGCAAGATGATATATGTGTGTATAATAAAAGGAGTCATCTCAGTGCTTTGGTGATCCCAGGGCCCCAGCTGGTAGGTTGTGCTGCCAGGAGGGAGGCTGAAGGTTGCTGAGGGCTATGCAGGGCAGGACTGTACCATTCACATTGAAAAGGAGGTGCTTTGCCTATGCACCACCTAAATATGCCCCTTCCTGCAGGGAAGCATCAGGGACCCTTGCTGCTGGTCACTGCCATTGTGAACCTTTTCTCTGAGCTCGCTACATCGGGCTGTCCTTCCCCAAATCCTTTAGGCCTCTGAAGGTCCTCACAAGATGTCACTCTGACATCCTCAGTTGCCTGAATGACTGCTTAATCCTTGTGGCACTGATCCTGGCTCATTGTGCTATTGACGATATGTAAGTCTTGAAGCACCATTAAATGCTGTAAGCCATTTACCCATTCACAGGTATCAGATAAACTGGAGAAAAATTATATGAATAAAATTTAAACTCTGATGTAGCATATATCCTGGAAAAAAAAGTGGATGTTTGGAAGATTTGTAGGATTGAAAGGTTTGGGACTGCATGCAGCTGACTGCTCTAGTTGAGCTCAGCACCTTCACTGGGCTGAAGGAGTGCTCACTTTTGTGGGTGGAAACCTCTCCCCTTGGGATGCAGTTGGGGAAGACAATTGGCATGTTATGCTGTGGCTGGGCAGTGGAAACAGGTGTATCTGTCTAGGGGAATGTCTGCCTTGGCTCCCCACCAAGGAGTGTAGGTGGCCCCGGTTGGGGCGCTCTGGTCCCAGCAGCAGGGCACCCTCGCCAGCCTTTTGCCTCTGCCAGGCAATTGCAACAGGAGTGGGACTGGGCATGCCCTCCTGATCTGGGGATTTCTGAAGCCTCAGTTTCATTAGCTATGAGAGGAAAAAGCATGTTATCTCCTCAAATGGCACAAAGCAATCGGGTTAATTTGAAAAATGTTTGTCATGGTTTTAGCTGGGATAGTTAATTTTCTTCACTGTAGCTGGTATAGTGCTCTGTTTTAGACTTAGTATGAAAATAATGTGATAACACACTGATGTTTTAGTTGTTGCTAGGTAGTGCTTACACTAGTCAAGGACTTTTCCAGCTTCCCATGCTCTGCCAGGTGCACAAGAAGCTGGGAGGGGAGGGGATACAACCAGGAGAGCTGATCTGAATTGGCCAAAGGGTATTCCATATCATGTGATGTCATGCCCAGTATATTAACTGGGGGGAGTTAGCTGGGGGAAGCAGCAATTGTGGCTCAGGGGCTTGCGGTGTCAGTCAGCGGGGTGGTGAGCAGTTGCAGCACTTGTGGTTTTTTTTTTCCCCCTGGGTTTCATTCTTCTCTCTTGTTGTTTTCTTTTTCTTTATTATATTATCATTATTATTATTATCATAATCATTATTGTTATCATTACCATTATTATTATTGCCGTTTTATTTTAATTATTAAACTGTTCTTATCTCAACCCATGAGTTTTCTTGCTTTTGCTCTTCCGATTGTCCCCCTTCCCACTGGGGTGGGGGGAGTGAGCAAACAGCTGTGTGGTGCTTAGTTGCTGACTGGGGCTAAACCATGACAATGCTCAAGCCTCTATCTTATCTTGTCTTGAAGCTCCTTCTGCCCATGTTTTATTGTCTGCTTCATGCTCAGGCACACTGGAATTAAAAGACAAAAATAACTGATTAATGTAATAGCATGGAGCTTACTTAAACCCAGGTGGCTGAGAGCCAAGGATGAAACTCTGTCTTTGAGGTACTTGTGATTTTGCCTAGATAAAGTGGCAAAGGGGCCACTTCAGATCACATGGGCCAGGCCTTCATCACAGTGCATTTCACAGTACAATTCAATTTTGTGCCATTTGTTCCTCTCTGTGGTACAAGCTGGAGTTCTGGTCTGTTCTCTCCAGGGATGGAACTGAGGAAGAAAGAAAAAAGAAAAGGTGAAGACACAGCCATACTGAAGTCATGCCACCAGGTTTGAATCCTGTACAGCTCTGCCAGGGGAGCCAAGAGGTCCCCTGCCGTGGTGTGGGGCATGGCAAGACAGGCATCTGGGACATCAGCCTCACTGGACATGAGCCATCCTCTGCATGGCTTGGAAACTCCAAGGTCCACTGCAGCACAGCCCCTCTTGCTCTTAATGCAACTGGGATCACTCATGTGGAGCTGCTCTAGTGCCAAATTAGTGTATAGCCTTGAGTTTTCAGATTGCCAATGCTGAGGTTACATCAAAATCCTTTTTCTTTAAAAGACAGAAACACAGCTAGTAACCTTTTCCTTTTCTAAGAACAGCAGACTGAGTTATTAATTTTAAGTGCAAATATTTATTATCCACTGCTAATTGGGGTCAAAGAAAGCAAATGTGAAAGGCAACAAGAGCCTGTGTTCAGTGAGTGCAAAGCCACTCATTTCACACAGCTGAGGATGAAGGTAGAAATCAACTTGCTTTTGATCTCTAGATCTTGAAAAGAGTTCAAGACAACAAAGATTGTTAAAATGAATAATCTCAGCCCTCTGGTACTGATGTCAGTTGCAATACTTGGATTTTTTCAGCCTGGCAATTATCTGTAGAGTCAACATGTTTTTTTCTTGCAGTATAGGCAAGCTCTTTTATGAGTAGGCAGAGACAAATATTAACAAAGATAGCTGGTCCATTGAAGAGATTATCACAAATTGGTCTGGAGTCTTGTGAGAGTAACACAGTAGTTGCAAATTACAGAAGAAAAGCCCCTGCAAATCAGCAGCAGCTAGTTGTTTCTTCTGCACTTACATGAAAGTCGATTCATTGTGCCACTTGCACACAGTGAAATAAATGAACTACAGACCAGCACCAGAAAACCTTCTATTTTTGAGTTCTATTTAGAGTGTTAACTTTTTACCTTTTTATTTCCAGAATTCTCAAGTACATATTAAGTCTCATAATGAGTATAACCTTGGATAAAATAATCAACACTTCCAGAAGTTGTCGCAATTTTGGATACTCAACTTTTAGGCATCCAGAGTCAGATTTTCATAGGTAATTCTATCCTGTATTTTGGACATGAGTCTGAGCTCACTGGCTTGGATATAAGATGCATGTAGTCATGGAATTAGCAAACTTTGGGGCACAGTGGATGGGAAAGAGGGGAAGGCTAGGGTCTCGCCATCTATTGGCACAGCCCCAGGTGTACTTCTGTCTGGTTTGGTACACCCAGCAGCAGTTTGCCATGTTACTGGCCAATGAGAAAGAAAGTGGCCACCAGGTCCCTCTTGGAAGGGGTAGTCGGGTCCCCATCCAGCCCTGTGCCATGTCCAGCAATGTGGAGCACCTGGAGCAAGAGCTGAAGAACATGTTGGGCTTAAACCTGCTCCCTGGTGCACTCTCCTAAGGAGAATACAGACATTTAGACTGAGATCTAAATTTGGACATGTAGAGTCAGTCAGCACGTACGACCTAGGTATTTTTCTCATTTATACTTTTGACTGTTGAGTCCATCCAGGATTTTCTCTGTTTTATCATGTTGCTTCATCATCAACACCATCCTACTGAGGGCTGTTAGGAAATGGGGAAAGGATGGCCAGACTGACCACAGTGATGGTGCTTCTGCTCTACTTCAAGTACCAGAAGATGGTGTCTGTTGCCAGCTGGATGCCACCAATGTAGGTAATGCTAGTAGAGAAAGGAAAATTAACTGTTTACATAATAAAAGTAGATATTAAGCTCATTGTGGTTAAACTTATGAGTGGTTGATTGGGTTGAGAATTAACAGTGCCACAGCTGCAGAGATAAGACTATGCTGCTTCAAGGGATAGCTGGGTGCTCAAGGCTGTGAACTTCCTTCACCCTGGTGCAGAGCTGGAGCAAATACCACCAGGGGGTCGAAGCTGGCTCAGGGCAGACCAGGCTGGAGCCAGACAGGATCCAGGAAAGTCCTCCAGCTTTGTTGATACCAAAACACTGACAAAAGCAAAATCATTCAAATGTGGCCCAGATTTTTAAACACAATGAAGCATTTTTCTCTGTGTCCTTTCAAGGAGTGAAGACAATGTATCTCCATTTCCTATGTGTTGCAGTAGGAGTTAAGGCCTAAATTTTTTCTGGATCTGAGCAGTAGGAGCCTAAATGCCCTCAACGTCTGTATCACTCTTCAAATTAAACGTAATCATCTTAAACATTTGACCAGTTATTGAAACCAAAGGATAGACGTTAATTTCAGTTGGATATCCATGCAGGAGTGTTTGATGTCTTCATACCTCTAAAGAATGAACCAACAGATACTCAAGCCAAAAAAGAAAAAAAAATATCAAAGTGAAAGAATGCCTAAATTCCCTTTGAATATTTTTATTTCAGTGCCTCCAGTCATTTTCCAAAGCAACTAGAAATTATTTAAGAATTCCTCATTCTGACAAGGCTGGATTCTTCCTTCAGCTGAGCTGTGTTCTTTGCAAAAAAAGGGGTAAAAGGGGATGCTTTAACGCTTTAGTGGACAAGAGGAAACTAGGTTAGCATGAGACTGCTGGTCTGTTTTGCAATGAACTGTGAAGTGCTCCTGTCCCCCTACGGTGGTTGGGCATTACTGGAATGAAGACCCTCTGTGCATTTACTACAAAACAAAGTTCTTCAGGTATTTAATTTTGAAAAAGTTAAGAATGCTTTTAAATGAAATATTCTATTTGGAAAATGCCCCTATGCCTTATTTTGTTTAGGCTAAGACATTTTGGTCTGACTTCTTTATTTTTTAACTTTTAGGCAAAGACATAACACAACATAAATCAAACAAGCTGTCGTGGTTTCAGCTGGGATAGAGTTAATTTTTTTTTCATAGTAGCTAGTGTGGGGCTACGTTTTGGATTTATGCTGAAAACAGTGCTGATAATGTGGAGATGTTTTAGTTGTTGCTACGTAGTGCTTATGCTAGTCAAGGACTTTTTCAGCTTCCCATGTTCTGCCAGGGGCACAAGAAGCTGGGAGGGGACACAGCCAGGACAGCTGACACCAACTGACCAAAGGGATATCCCATACCATATGACATCATGCTCAGCATATAAAGCTGGGGGAAGAAGAAGGAAGGGGGAGGGCGTTCTGAGTGATGGCGTTTGTCTTCCCAAGTAACCATTACGCGTGATAGAGCCCTGCTTTCCTGGGGATGGCTGAACACCCGCCTGCCCATGGGAAATAGTGAATGAATTCCTTGTTTTGCTTTGCTTGTGCATGCAGCTTTTGCTTTGCCTATTAAACTGTCTTTATCTCAACCCAGGAGTTTTCTCACTTTTACTCTTCTGATTCTCTCCCCCATCCCACTGGGGTGGGGGGAGCAAGCGAGTGCCTGCGTGATGCTTAGTTGCTGACTGAGGTTAAACCACAACAGTCCTTTTTGGCACCCAACGTGGGGCTTGACAGGTTTGAGATAACGACAGATTTGATTGGAATGTGCTAGATTGAATTTATTAATCGGCAGGCTTCTGTGCTTGATATGGGGCTTGCCTGCCTTACTGTATATACATATACTGTATGCCTTGAAGTCTAGTGCTTGTTAGTGACTGCTTTTTGCTTTTGCTGCTTGCTGTACTGCTTTACTGCTTATTATCTTACTCTGCTGTGCCTGGGAACATT
>WEKW01027069.1:981-30889 GCA_013389905.1 Sula dactylatra
TTTCTCTTCTTTGGACACACTATATATCTGTTATTGACATCAAAATTTGATACTCAGGTAAAGAAGTGGAAGTCGCTAATTTGCGTGTTGGATATTTCATTTCAAGTATGTCCCATGGGAATTTTTCAGGTTTTTAAGTACTCTAAAGGATAACCTTGCACACCTCAGTCTTGTCCATTCTGCTTGTAAGTAACCGTTAACTTTAAGGGTAGCTCTGAAAGCAAGAAAAGAATGATTTAGATTTATCATCAGCTTTACTGTTTAACAGAATTTGACAGCATGAAACTATGAAATGGATAGAATGATTAAAATTTAAATCTAGCTGTACTTACAGTAGGTATTAAAGTCAATGCACTTTCTGAGCCAAAAGTCATTGGAAAGAGTTAAGGCAGAAGCACTGAACCTTTTGCAGTCCATCAATTTCAATTCATTTGCTCGCTTTTATGGATCAGTACTTGGTCTCTTCACTCTAGTGTCTATGAAATGTCAGTCCTTCTAGTGACAGCTCCTGAATAAAATGACCTGCATATGTAACTATAATTTCAACACTTTTCCAGCATTCAAATATTTAACCACACAATGTGTGTCTGTTAGAAATTAGGTTGATGCAGTGGTAGAGTACATCTTGCTTTGTTTTACCTTGGCATTGCAAGTGGCATAAAATCCAGCTGACTACCCTTCCATGGTGCATTTCTGTATAGTCTGAATAGTTCTGGTTGTGCAAAACAGCTGTGGTTTACCTCTTGCCATATGTGTTTATAAGTATATATTTATACACTATGCAAACAGCTAAATTATGTAAAATACGTAAAAATTATATTTTTAAACCAGCTGGAATTACTGTACTAACAATGTAACTGATAGAAACCACAAAATCATTGAAATGAAAAGCTAATGACCAAATTATACATTATATTTGTTCAGCACAACCAGAATACAAAATATACATTATCCACAACAACTCTGAATCTGGCACTTCCATTACACAGGATGGAATGCCTGATTTTCTGTACAGAATACACTTAATAATGACTAAAAATGACATGATTTTTTTCCGTAGACTGAAACAAAGTTAAGCTATAGCTGTTCTACTACATTTAATGAGAATAAAATGTTCTAAATGGCAATCAATTAAAAGTCAGACTTTGAAAAATAACTTTATTTGTACTCTTACCAGTTTTCTCTTATGTATATAAATATATGTGCAGGTGCATCAGTGGTGCATGTGCATACAAGTGTATTTGTTTATATGCAAAATATGATATTGATAAAAAGACACTGATGCTTCAAATATTTTGATCATCAAACTTTAGAGACACAGAAATTAGAATGGAATATTTTAAAATGCACTGATTTTTACAGGCAAGGCAATTAAAACAAATACACAGTAAAGGCATTTTCCCCAATTTTGTAGGAAGGCGGGCATTCTCAGGATAGCTTGTGGAAGAGATGTTAAGCAACAGTCATTACTGATGAAGAGCTTTACACAGGCCATGCTTAAAAGTTTTGTGGTTCTTGGTTTAGCTCTAAAATTAGTTATCTGTTTTGTAATGCTGAAACCATAATATAACACTTGAGGCAAAGTTAAAACTTACATCCCATTTGACGTGTTGAAATATAAATGGAAAACATAAAAAAATGATGTCTGTTAGAAAAAAAAAAAGCTTATTTTAGCAAAGTCATTAAAAAAAGGAAAACTTCTATACTATAACCATTTTTTTGTTATTCATAGGAAAAATCCATTAACAGTTTGCAAGAAGGAAAAGTGACTCATCCTCATTTTAAAGGTCAAGCCACCCCATCAGGAAAGAAGAAAAAATTGATATGTGACATCAGTGATCTGTCACATTTTACAAATAACAAGGACAAAATGCCAGATCAGCATGCAGGAGAGAAAAATACAGGGTAAAATTTACACAAATTATATCAAAGTGTAGTGGATACAAACACAAATGTTCAGAGAGACCACTGTTTACTTGCAATAGATCAAAGAAAATTCACCTGCTAGATTATGCACTGGGTGTAATTGCATCTTTAATATAATCCAACATTATAATTCCTTTTGAAATCCAGACAAGCTTTAAATTAGATTTGTCTGACATGGAGAGATACTGCAGCCACCGATAGACACCATTTCTATTTATCTTAAAAATAACTAGCTATGTGTCCTAGTTTCAGCTGGGATGGAGTTTTTGTTTTGTTTTTCTTTTTTCCTCCTAGTAGCTGGTATAATTCTGTGTTTTGGATTTAGGATGAGAATAATGTTGATAACACATTGATGTTTTAATTGTTGCTAAGTAGTGCTTAAAATAGTAAAGGACTTTTCAGCTTTTCATGCCCTGCCAGTGAGAAGAGGGGAGGGGTCACAGCCAGGACAGCTGACCCAAACTGGCCAAAGGGATATTCCATACCATATGACGTCATGTTCAGCATATAAACTGTGGGGGCTTGCCTGTGGGGGGGTGACTGCTCCTTGGGAACTGGCTGGGCATCAGTTGGCAGGTGGTGAGCAATTGCACTATGTATCACTTATTTTATATATTCTTTTATCATTATTATTATTATTGTTGTTGTTATTTTCCCTTTCTTTCCTGTCCTGTTAAACTGTCTTTATCTCAACCCACTAATTTTAATTTTTCCCGATTCTCTCCCCTATCCCACTGGGGTAGGGGGAAGCGAGTGAATGACTGTGTGGTGTTACCTGCTGAGGTAAACCACACTATGACATATCTAAATTTGTGATATGTATACAATAATCTACTAAATTCCATGCAAATACAATGAAAGCTTCTAAAACTATTTTTCAAATAAGGGAAAAAATCTAACAGAAGGAGTCTCTAGGCCAGTAAAATAATAAGGCACCTGCTAAGTGCCTTATAAAAAGTGTCTTATAAAAATAAGATTATATTCTCCTTAGTAGGACCAGATGTAGGCATAACAACCATGTAAGGATTTACTGCAGTGAGCCTTTAACCCGTTAATGTCACATACTTCTTTTATCTCTATCCTTTTTCTCCATTGCATTTATTTAAAAATACTAACAAGTAATTCAGCCCTATATTCTCTGTTTGCACTGAATTATCAATAAAATTAGTGGAAACTCTTGGAACACGTATTCCGTGGGACACACAAATATTGCATAAATAAAATCATACCTATATTACAGACCAAGAAAAAAGTAATTAAAAAACATTCCCTCAAGCTAAATGGGGATGAAACTTCACCTTTAATTAACTTGTGACTTGAGTCCCAGACCTGGCATGTTATCCTTGATTGCCAGATATGTCCCGTGCAGCTCAACAGATATCAGAAGACGGTTGATTTAACAGAATCCCACCAATGCATGGAATCCATGTCTCTGTGTCACTGACAGATGAAGAGGCACAAAATCTCGGCTGCTTTTAAGGCAGTAAGAGTTTTGCCATGGCTTTTCTGGTAGCTGAGGTTTTGTGCAAAGTCACTTGAAACCTGGTGGATTAACATGGCATTTATTGAAAATGTAGGTCCTGAAATTTGCCATTGTACCTGTAAACATCCTGACAATCCATAGGTGAAAGATACTAGGGAGTAAAACTTCATCTGCTGTTTATCCTTGCCCATTTTAATGGAATTTAATGTCTTAATGCCTTTTTTCAGTACAAAGATATATTCAGTAGCAATGGTGAATGTCATATATTTTAGCAAATTTGAATATAATTTGATATTTGTATGAAAAGGAAAAAAGGAAACAATTAATTTAAAGATTTTCAAGACTGGCTATTTTAGACTGAGACAATTAGCTTGGTTTTTTTTTTTTAAAGAAAAATAGAGCATTACAGGCAGAGTTAAAATCCCGCAGTTTTCTTTATTCCTTTTTTTGTGTCAGTCTCTAGAATCTAGGTCTTAAGTGGAAGATCGAATAGGAAGCCTACTTGTCCTTTCTTCTACCTCCATCCATTCATCATTTGATGTTTAATATATATATCTGTCAAAGCATTGTTATCAATGAACAATTCCTGAAGCACAGTCATTAGCATGAAGTACGGAACCTTAATTTTAAAGTTTCACATGTTAAGTACAGTGCTTTTGTGCTTCCATGATATTTTCCAGGAGTTGTTTTCATGTTCCCTGCATCCTATGCAGTTCAAGACGGGGAGGAGGCATCCTAAGACTACTAAGGTCCTTAGAAGGGCAACAAGGAGACAGTAAGTTTTTAGGATGAATCAGTTTGTTTCATTCTGTATTGAAGGGAAGAATCTTCCCAGTCCCATAGATGATCAAGATTACTTATCATAGCACTCAAGAATCAAGCCTGGAAGAATTTCAGGGAAGCATGAGTCACCATTGTGCTTGGGGAGCGATGGGGGGAAGAGGAACCTTTCTTAATTTTTTTTTTTGTCATTTAATTGCAGTTACCATTAGTAATGTACCAAAACATTTGGCCAATATTTGGTCCACAATTTTAGAGGGTATACTCTTTAAAGTGCACATTCATGCTATGTCAATATTTTTAACCATCATGTACATAACAGGAAGCAAAGAAAACAGGCAAAGCAGTACAGAAGCTTATCCACCCATTATGCTCATTTTGCCATTAAAGTTCACTGACTAATGGATTTCTGATGCAGATGGAATTTTTTGTGCCATTGAGATATTGCTTTGACAGATCAGGCACAATAACCGTGACTGTTAGACTTTCAAAATGGAAGAGTTTTGTTTCATGGCTTCAAGTGAAGCCTTTCCAGAGCAGCGAGATATTCACAGCAGCCAACTTTTTAATACAGAAAAAAAAAAGAGAAGAAAAAGTTGCTTTCTTTTTTCATTTACTAAGGACTTAACAAGCTTGCTTCAATGCTGCAAGAATAAATCAAGTTAATTAGACAAAAGTAAAGAGAAGTTCTTAAAGGACGAATGAAGATCCACCAGGTCCACATAATGAAAAGTCATCTTTGAAGTAAAATATTCCAGTAACTTGAATTATAGTTCTAAAAATATTAAAAAGGACTAGTAATTGTCAATAAATAATGCCATGAGCTTCCTGAGTTTATAAGCTGTCACATACCTTAACTTGTTAGAAAGGAATAGACAGGTATCTGAACACACTATTCTTAAGAGAAACAAATGCAACAGTTAAACACATATGAATGATCCCTAAGATCACTGTCTTCAGTGGACAGTGAATTATGTCGTGAAGACCTTCCTTTGATTAACAGCATCTTCTCTTACCCTTTTCCCTACTCTTTCCTGCTATTTATTTTACAGAATTTAATGGTATTTATTACACAATAGTTTGAAACCCAAAGAGAAATAACCTTTTATGATTACTTTAATATATTCTTTGAAAAATGTTTTTAATTTCTATGAACAACATTGGAATAAATGGAATAAATAATACACTTCCAAAAGAAAGGCAAATAGATGCACTGGTAGTAAAAATCTATGTAAACCTGCATATCACTATTAATAGTCTAAATGAATCACTATTAATAGTCTAAATGATGGCACAGAAAGCACTGGAACATTTTCGTGGGACTGGTAAAACTTTAAAAATCTAGTATAATTTAGAGGACTGGTGACACACTTTAAGGTTCTAATAAGCATCTAACTTGGGAGCAAGATATAATACTTACATAAAATCCCTACATAGTAAACGGAGAAAGGAAAGCGCCTCTAAATGGTTGTTCTGAGTATGAAGCTAAATGCATCAATACCAATAGGCCCCATAAACCTCAGTGTCCCACTGCCTTGGAGCGGAAAGAGCACCTCCTGCTTCACAGGACCCATCTCAAGGAAAGCATATTTAAGGTCTGGAGGGCATATGAGAGCCTAAAGCAGAGATCTTGACCTGTCGCACACAAGATATACAGATGGGGGAAGTGAAGGCGTTTCTGTGGTCTGGGGTACACTGTTGTAGGACAGACTGCCTGTTGTCTACACAGTCAACACAGGAGCCTGGATGTCATGGCACTGTCAGGAAAGCACCTAAGAGTTTCCCAGGCTCAGAACTGTGTAATTAGTGAATGTTACACTTTCTCATCAGCTATTCTTGGTTAGTCTTTGACCTCATTATTATCTCCTATTTCTCAGTTCATTTCAATGTCACTCACAACACTTGAGTCACTTAAAATAATGTATACTGTAATTATTTATTTTAATTAAGAGTATAGTTTTTAAATACTGATCGTTTGCACTGCACCCCTTTTTCACTGAGCAGGCCAAGAAAGATTTGGTTTTTTTTTTTTTTAAAACACTCATGCAAGGCAAAACATTGCTGCTGGTTCTTACTCTCTTCTCAACACTTAATAAAATGCAGCTTTCTTTTATTCCATACAATTCATGTTTATAAGGCTACACATACTGGCCTCTGTATCTATTGTAATTGTTTCTTCAATGGTACACTCACCCCTTGTCCTAATATCTTGCTTTCTGAATCTCTACATTCTTTATCTGCTTTAGCTGAGTTATTGTTGCCTTTTGTGAAATATCATGGGAAATGTCTCACTGTTCTGCTTAAGCTTTTTCGTTATTATTTATCATGAATCTCTCCTATCTACATCTGACCAAAATGTCTGTCCCTTTTTGCATCTGAGATACACTTTATGAAGACCATTATCAGATTCGCATATTAAAATTCCACGTTATATTTTATAAGAAAAACTACAATTAAATATGCCATTGCTATATTCACTCCAAAATGTTACTTACTGAAACTTTTTATATATGATATTTTGTGCAATAAGTCAAATTAGTCTATTTTCAGCCCAGACTCCCAACTACAATTGCTCTAAATTCTAGGCATGTGCTGGAAATGTACCTTTAATAATAGGTGTTAAGTTATTATTTTGAGGTTAGTTTAATTGTGTTCAGATTCAAAGGACTAAGATTCTTTAGGTAGATAGTGAAAAGTAGCACGGCTTTGACCACAGCTTGCACCTATTCAGTATCTTTTTTTTGTTAGTAACAATATTTTTACTATTTGCTCTTTCAGTCCTGTTTTGACCTCTAGACCAAATCAATTTGCTTGTCCCCAAATATAGGGTTCGTTAACCTTTTACAGGGTGTGCACTATTCTGCTTTCTGTCTAAATTCAAGGGTTTCTCCTCTACACCCCAAATTAGCTTTCACTGTTTTAAACAACTTCTATGTAAATAATTATTCATTAAAATTATGCCAATATTCATTTGCTAACAGATCATTGAATGAGAAATTAATGGAAAATAAATGAATAATTCAGGATTTTATTTGAACAATTACATTTTAAACTCTTATTTTAGGTTGCCTTGTAATTTTTTTTGTTGTTGTTTAGAGTAAGTCTTGTTTGTTTCCATGTAAAAGCATCACATTATCTTCTTTAAGTACGGTTGTTTAGAACTTGGTCTTATATAATCCTTATTCTTTATTCAAAGTGTTCAAGTATCCCTGAAAATCACTCTACTTGTTTTGGTAAACTGAAACAAAGTTTTAACTTACTTAAACAGATGAAAATATACAGTCCTAAGAGCAAGCTCATTCACTTGCAATAAATAGTGGGACTAATCATAGATATGGGGTTGGCTATGTTCCTATCTTCCAGTTCAACCTTGGAGCAGTAAAAATTTCTCCAGGCAAGAGTATTATTGCGGAAAGTAGGTCCAGGAAAGTCCTGTCAGGCTACAGAGCTGTTGGATGCTGCTGCTTTCTCTACAAACTGCTGCTACTGCTCCTGTCTCTCTGCTGTTGAACATGCCAGGGCAAGCAGTGGCAAGAAAATTTCTGTGTGCTATGCCTGCAGCCTACGGTCTGTCATACAGCAGAAATTGGATCCTTGCATGAAAGACTCATGGAGAGAGGGCTAGGATTTCATTGATAACCACCTCCCCCCCTCAAATCTGAAGAACAAAAATGGGGAAAATCACAACCAAATTTTAACAAACGATATAAGCACCAACCAGAACAATGTCTGCATTTATGATTTGGCTCAATGTTGGCCTATTTCTATCCTGTTGCTTCAGAGCTTGACATCCTGCTCTATAGCTTGTGCAGGCTTCAGTAGGACTACCTTTTTGGTCACAGGACTTGTACCCTTGTGAGCAGAACACTTTCAACCATGTCTTTCATGGAATGATCTCCTGAATTAGGTAGTTTTAATCCTAACAATAATATGAATAGACTTCTTTTGTCAGGCCCACACTAACCATCTACCCTTCAATAGAGAAATGCAGCTTTAATGCATTTACTTAATTAATGCACCTTCATGACATCAACATGGAAAGCAAGTACAATCAACTCTGGCCATTTATCAGGTCAATGATCCTTGATCTAAAAGAGATTCATGTAGAGCCTAGAATGAAGTAGCAGCAGCTGTGTGGGGTTTTTTTAGAACACTTTTTCATCTCCTGTTTTTAACAATAAAATATTAAGACCTTGAACTGAATTGAATATAGTCACTGACAAAGCATAATGCACCCAGAGGACTCATCAGAATATAGGGAGTAAATAATGTGTGTCTGCCAAATATGCACTGGTGTAGAATAATGGTTTGACTGAGAATTTTTTTGAGGGCCACAAATATCACAAGAACATGTTCCAGTCAAACTTTTGGAATACATTCATTTATGTGGTTACTTGTTTTATGGAAAGGTCAAAAGAAACACCTCATTAGAATTGCACAGACTTGCTACATTTTAAAGCTCATTACTAAAGGTAGAGATCTGCACTGAATAAGTCCCAAATGCGAAACAGTGACAGCAGAATAAGAGAAAAGGGTTTCCAAATTCCTTTGAATTTATAATACTAAGGTAGAAGATATATAATTAGGGCTGAAGTATAAAACCAACGTTGACCCTATAACAAATTTTAAAAGGTATGTGAATTGTCACAGCACTAAAGGGAGGAAAAGGTCAGCTTATTAATCTTTACCTTTCTTTATGTAACAATACTGTCATTGAATGAAGGTACTAAGACAAAAAGCTTCCACCTATCTGTAGTATGCACTTATATTAAAAAGTCTTTGTGGCCTGTTCCCATTAACTCTGATGCTTTGTCCACTCTATTTTACTGGTGAATAACCAGCATGCATCAAATTTCTTATAATCACTCAGAAGACCTGAATCAAATCCATATATATATAAATAGATATATTCATATGCCTCCAAATGACTTTTTTTTTTCACCAACAGTCAGAATACCTTCATGTTTGTGTACTGCTCAAGGTAGGCAGCAAAAGGCTACACAAATCACCCCTGTATTACAATACCAACTTTATTAGAATTTCACCTGTATTTTTATCTTTTCTGATTACAGGATCAGTTCCAGAGCTCTTCTTGCAAACTGAATTCTTGTGTTGAAACATAAGCATGGCAGTACTGATATGCCCAAATTTAAATATGATGATGTGTATCTAAACTAAGGAGAAGTTTTATATGTTTGAGATTTTGCTGTTGTTGTTTGTGTCTTTATGGGTATTTTGGTATAGGTTTCATATTTTCTATTTTTATTTCAGTTGAATGAAGGTAAGAAAATAGACATTCAGATGTCATGACATAACTCCCAGTTGTCTTTGAGAAGATTCAAAGTATAATGGAACAGGCAGTAAAATTGCAAGATTTAGCAACACTGCTGGGGCAGATCCTCCTGCAATATGTCAGGTGCAGTCACTGAATGGGCTTTCTGGTCAATTTTATAACCTTGACTCCAATTCGGTTCCATCTGTCTCATTGCCCTCCAGACTGCTTAGCTTCCTGTCAAAACGAGCACTCCAAACTGTTGCCATTTTAGGTTCTTTGACTTACTGCTTAGTATAGATGTCTCTGAGTAGTTATTTTACTCCAAAATAAGGTGTCCCAAATGGATGCTTGTAAATATAAGCCATCTCGACAGTGATGACACACTTTGTTTTCTTGCTAGCAGGACATTTAAATTGTACTGCTTGGTTGCAGATTCTCACACTGTACTGCTGTATTCAGAAGCCATTATCAGTGTAGGAAATAAAAGCAAGTGGATACATTCATTAGGAGTTTTGCGCAATGATGATGAAGATAAGGTGTATCTACATCTCTGTGATTCATAGCTATGTGAATCAGAATAGCTAAAGAATGACATAATAATTCAAGTAATTGCATTTTACTGTAAATAAATTCATCTGCTAAAAAATTGGGGTTGCAAGAGATAGGTAGAAAGATAAATTTGAATGAGATTATTTGACACTGAAGTTCATATGAGAGACTTCCCACCTCATAGGCTTTGGACAAGTCACTGGACTTCATTTCTGTACCTCCAAAACAATATTGAGGACAACAGTTAATAGTTTCTCGGAGGATGATGAATAATGAAGGCAAAGTTGCTGTGGAGTCTTACCACTTAGCATTATTATTACTAAAGTTTGTAGACTGAATTTAGAAAGATAAATGATGTAATTTAAAAGAAAATCTAATGGTCTAAGGCTATTAAACATGAACAGTTAACCATAGCTGTTTCTATCAATTTTAACAAGATATTTCTAAAGAAATGAGAAGATACGAGGAGGGCTGATGCATACCCAAAAAGCATTACTAGACTAAGTTTGAGAAAATTTAGAAAGCTTCAGACCTTTTTTCTTTCCTCAAAGCTGTGACTCTTTGCATGCAGCTTCCTGAAATACCTATCTTAGCTTTGGTACTGGACCACTTTTTTACAATGTAGCCAACAAACAGCATAAATATCGCCATAAATACTCACTGACACCTTTGTAATAAATATTGCTGCAATGAGAATTGAAAATGAAAATCTTCTCTCATATGTGAAGTCTAAACAAAGTCAATATGATTCTGGTTATATTTCATTTGAATCTGGCCAGCATTCTGTATCTAATACAGAAAAGAGAGATTCAGATATGTAGAATGAAACAGGATAAGCATAAATTCTCAAATATAGCTTGTGAGAAACTTCAGAATTTTACAAAATATTTGAGGTTCTGTAAAGGCAGTAGGAAAAGAAAAGGCCCCTTCAAGAGAATAGTTATTGAAACATTGTCAGAGATAAAGTCAACCTGAAATATTGTCAACGATAAAGTCACTGTCCTTGTAAATACATATATATGTAAGTATGACTGTGTGTTTTTCATTTGTGTGTGTGTGCAGGAGTCTTCCTCAGTTACATCATCTCTGTATATGTAGCAAAATCCAGGCATACCTTTTTTTTCCTCATCTCTGGTTCACCATATGTTTAGTGTAGAAAAATCAGGTATGACTAATATGAGAGACACAGAATGTCTGGCTTGTTGCCACTCTGGATAACCAACAGATCAGGACAACAGGAACACCACAGCAGCACTCTGTGAAAGCCTGGTGATGAACAAGGAAGGAAAAAATGTAATTGCACGTGGCTGTGATTGACTGTGATTTGAATGAGTATTGCAAAAGAAAGGTAATAAAGTGTAAACCTGAGCATGAACACAAGACCATAAACAGGAGAGTGGGGTGGAATGCTCTGTGGAAGTGTGCTGTGGTTTAGCTCCAGTCAGTAACTAAGCACCACACAGCCGCTCGCTCACTCCCCCCACCCGAGTGGGATGGGGGAGAGAATCGGAGGAGCAAAAGCAAGAAAACTTGTGGGTTGAGATAAGAACAGTTTTATATAAAATAGTGAGAGTAGTAATGGTAATGATAATAATAATGATAATATAATAAAAAGAAATAACGAGAGAGAGAAACGAAACCCAGGGAAAAGAGGGAAAGGGAAAAAACCCACAAGTGCTGCAACCGCTCACCACCCGCTGACCGACACCGCCATTCCCCGAGCCACGATCGCTGCTTCCCCCGTCCAACTCCCCCCATGTTCATATACTGGGCATGATGTCACATGATATGGAATATCCGTTTGGCCAATTCAGATCAGCTCTCTTGGATGTGCCTCCTTCCCTCCCAGCTTCTTGTGCACCCGGCAGAGCATGGGAAGCTGGAAAAGTCCTTGACTATTGTAAGCACTACCAGCAACAACTAAAAACATCAGTGTGTTATTTTCATACTAAGTCTAAAACACAGCACTATACCAGCTACAGTGAAGAAAATTAACTATCCCAGCTAAAACCATGACAAAGTGGTCTTTGTGAATACTACTTTTTAATGGCATGCATACAGCTTATAATGCCTATCCCAAAATTTAGTAATACCTGCTTTGTGTGTT
Source organism: Sula dactylatra (assembly GCA_013389905.1). Taxonomy (NCBI): domain Eukaryota; kingdom Metazoa; phylum Chordata; class Aves; order Suliformes; family Sulidae; genus Sula; species Sula dactylatra. Next base: position 13,102 of record WEKW01027069.1, read on the forward strand.
TTCTTTAAGTCTGGAATATTATAAAATGAAATAGTTGTAACTGTTTTCCCATAACAGTAATGAAAAGTAGTACTGCCTAAGAATACTAGACTTTAGGACATAAAATACATTCTTATTTGGTGATTATACTGAGACAATAATCAAAACCCACAAAGTGTAGTACATAATCCTGGGAGTTCCATTAAATAGCATAATGAGTTTAAATGTCAGTTGTCTCTTTCAGAGCTCATCTATTGTCATGACTGATAAATTATATAAACTATACAATAAACTTTGCTGAGAAACACAACTTCTTTATTTTATTTTTTTTACAATGTTAAGGAAAGGTACAAAACTTAAATTACCTTTTCTTTAGAAGTGCTTCACAGGAAGCCGATGATCATAATTTGTACTTCATCAATGTTTTTTTTTATTGAGCCTCAGTCCTACAAACTCTTATACATGTGCTTAACTTTATGCATCAGAAGTCAAATTGTTGATTTCACTTTTTCAGTTGTGCTGTGTTACTACACCTTGCAGCTGCCAGGCATTTGGCTCAGCTTATACAAATATCCGTATGTACAAAAAATGCAATGTATATGCAGCACTTAAGATAACACAAGAAATAGAAGAGGATAAAGTTATTTATCTAAAAGATTGTGTGCTTCCTGATTTACATAAACATTGCAATGTATAAATGCTGGCTCAAGAGAATTGAAAAGACTGAAATTATTTTGAATCCTCTGTGAATGCAAAAAGGCCCAGAGAAAATGCAAAGTATTGGTGCTAGCTAAGGTATTTTAGAGAATGTATTAGATAGGAAAGATGCTAAAGAAATGATCCAAGAGAATATGGATAATTTGCTGGCCTTTACTATGAGGCCAGCAATTCTCCACTGTTGTCTCCACTGCACATTTCCCAGTAATTCCACAGTGAATAATTCCAACTTGTCATAGAGTTCTTCATGAAGACAGTTCCAGGTTGGAGCTTGACATTATATAGTCATGAATATCTGAGATGTTTAAAATGTGCAGGAAAGGAAGTTGTGTGTACATTGTAAAAACATGAGATGAGGATGAGGAGAGAGTAAGAATTACAGAGGCAAGGACAAAAGCAGAACTTTGGGTGCCTGTTTCAGTCTCAGTCAAGTAAGTATCCTTAGTCTATCAGTTGATAGTTGAGCAGAGATTGAGTCATGTGTGGATTTAGCTCTAAGAATATTGAACTTCACAATATTATTAGAATCTGATGGAGAGAACGTAAAGTTCACTGTTCCTCATATCGATATGCTGTCTGTTTTACATGGAGTTGGGCTTCACACACACAAAAGACAAAAAGTTTTCTCCCGTACTTAAATGTTCATGCTGAAGTCCATATTTTCAGTATCAGTCAGGAAACCACAGCTTTAGGAGGATATATGTATAAAATAGTGTTTCAAGAGATGCAGCTTCTACTGCAGCTCTTTCACTGAGTCACTGATGAATCTGTTTATCGTAAACTCCTGCCTTCATTTTAAGAATGAAAAGAATTATTGTTTGGACTATCACTGTCAAGTCATACAAAATATTCACTCTCAGTATGTTTTCGTACAAAATATTTACTGTCACTATGTTTCCCAAAATTTCTTTGGTTTGTTCTTTTGGGGTCTGTTTTGTTTTGTTTTGTTTTGCTTGTTTTAATCAAGTAAAAGTTCTTCAATGGTAGGTTAGCTACTTATAATAATTTATATCTTAATATCACAATTTTTGTACTACATTAATTTAGTAATTAAGAGTCAGAGTGGAGATCATGGCTGACAACATTCACAAGCCAGGCTTCTAATTCCTTGATTAGCTGCTGGAAGGAGAAAATTAAAAACAGACATTTTGACTTGTTTTCCCTATGTGAATGCTGCAGGCATGAACAGGAGTTACTGGAAAAATGAAAATCCAACCCAAAGTGTCCACCTGTGACCCAAAATACTGCATGAGTTAAAACTAGTTTATAGTATAATAGTTCTTGACATGAATTCTCAAGGATTATTTACTAATAGTGACAAAATTTTCTAAGAAAAAAACAGGGCTTCTTTTATATATTACATTATTTTATGGGAAGCAATGGTGTCCAGACTAGAAAAAAAATTTTTTTCATGTGTTTCTCTGAATAATCTTCATAATATTTTCTAGGTAAATACAACATATTTGCACCAGTTTCCACAGAAATAGGTGCTAATTCTGTTTGACTTTATATGACTCAAGCTCATATGCAATTTCAAGATTTAATTTTCCCCGAAATCTTTGTCATGCCACTCCACAGTTGACTACATTCTTCACAGAGGAAAGACTTATTCAGCCTAAGATGGGATGGGAGGAGTGACACCGAAATGAAAAAAAAAAAACAACCAAACCAAAAAAACCAATTATATTCTTATTTCTTTTAGCCCATATAATTCATTGTTTGGCAAATAAATAGACCTCTGTGATTCATGGGCTCAACATCAAATTTCAAGATAAAGAGTTGCTTTCTCAAATTTTGAAGAGATGACCTTTACAGTTTTCCCACAAAAGGCCTCAATATAATTTTATCTTGTTTTTATCAAATCAGGCTTCTGTCTGTGCTCAAATGAGATTGCTTGAACCCTGCAACTCAAGGATTTGGAACTGAATATTTCACCTATTAATAAAAGATGGTCTTACTTAATATGGGGAAAACTAAGGTAGTCATAAAATTACACATTAAGTGCTGTATAAATTCCTCCACAGTTGAGTCCAGGATAACACGAAACTCAATATTCACTTAGAAAGCATGGCAGTGTTCATATAATACTGTGCTATATAATTTTATATACTTTAATTTCTGTGGTCCAGAGAGATAATTTTTTTATTTTTCTCTGCATACATTTGAAAATTTCATTATTCTTTGTGAAGAGAGAGGGGAAGGTGTACTACTGTTTGTAGGTATAAATTTTACAACTGTGCTGTGCAAATTATAAATTGTTCACATCAGAGATTGTCTATAGGTCTGCACTTATGTTACTTAGAATAATGAGAATTCAGTCTTGACAGATACTTTAACACTGTTGTAGTAAACACTATTTAATAAAAATAACAGTAGTGTGCATAGATATACACTTAAAAAATCTGCTCTGATTGCTCTCAAATGTAATAGGGCTGTATCCATTGGGTAAAGATTTCAGAGAGTAACCCTTAAGTTAAGTCAGCATTATGGCTGAGACATAGGAAACCATCAGGTACCTGCCTCCAGATCTTTATCTCCCTCTACATGGAAGGCAGACTCAGATACCAGCTGAGTAACTACTTCAGTGTCCCATTTTTCTATCTCATGAGGAAAGGAAATGTGAGTCTCTCTTATCCTGCCTAATCCACAATACTCAAGGGAGGAGCTGTTTTTTCTTGCTCTGTGATTATCTGCATGTCAGTCACAGAATCACAGAATGGTAGAGTTGGAAGCAATGTTTGGAGGTCATCTGATCCAATCCTCTTGCTTTAGAAGGGTCACCTAGAGCAGATTGTCCAGGACTATGTCCAAACAGCTTTTGAATATCTCCAAGGATATTTCACAACCTCCCTGAGAAATTGGCTCCAATGCTCTGTCAGCCAGCCTCACAGTAAAAAAATGTTTCCTTATGTTCAGACAGAGGCTCCAGTGCTCCAGTTTATGTTCATTGTCTCTTGTCCTGTCACTGGACACCACTGAAAAGAGCCTTGCTACCTCTAGACCCCCTTTTCATGTATTTATATACATTGATAAGATCCTCCCCTGAGGTCTCACAGGTCTCTCAGCCTTTCTTCATAGAAGAGATGCTCCAGTTCCTGTGGTTGTTACTCCCCAGGTGCAGGACTTTGCAACTCCCCCTTGTTGAACTTCATGAGGTTCCTCTCACCCTGTTTCTCCGGCCTGTCAAGGTCCCTCTGGGTGGCAGCATGACTTTCTGGTGTATCAGCCACTCCTCAGTTTTACATCATGAGCAAAGTTGCTGAGGGTAAACTCTGCCCACCATCCAGATCATTAATGAATGTCTTAAAGAGGATCTGACCTATCACGGACCACTGGGATACACCTCTCGTTACTGGCCTCTGACTAGGCTTCGTGCCCCTGATCACCACCCTCTGGGCCTGGCCATTCAGCCAGTTTTCAATTCACCTCCACTGCCTGCTCATCCAGCTCATACTTCACCAGTTTGTGTGTAAGAATCTTAAGGGAGACAATGTCAATGGTCTTACCAAAGTCAAGGTAGACAATATCCTTAGCTCTTCCCTCATCTACCAAGCCAGTTATTTCATTGTTGAAGCTTATCAGGTTGATCAAACATGACTTCCTCTTGGTGAATCCATGCCAGCTACTCTTGATGGACTTCTTTCACATGCCTGGAAATGGATTATTTGCTCCATCACCTTCCTAGTTATTGGGGTTATGCTGAATGGTCTGTACTTCTCCAAGCCCTCTTTTCTGCCCTTTTTGAAGACAGGAATAACATTTGCTTTCCTCCAGTCTTCAGGCACCTCTACCAATTGCCGTAATCATTCAAAGATTATTAAAAATGGCCTCACAATGACATTAACCAGCTCCCTCAGTACTCATCCCATCAGGCCACTAAGACTAATGTATGTCTAGTTTGCTTAAGTATTCTGTGACTTGATCCTCTCCCACCAAGGGTACATATTCCTTGCACCAGATTTTTCCCCGGTCTCTGAGGCCTGGGTTTCCTGAAGGCTGGTCTTGCTAGTAAAGAATGATGTGAAGAAGACATTCAGTACATCATCCTTGCCCTGTGTAACCAGGTTCCTTGCCTCATTCAGTTGTGTTCCCACATTTTCCCTAGTCTTCCTTTTATCACTTGCATACTTATACAAGCCATTCTTGTTTTCTTTGACATCCTTTGCCAGATTTATTTCCAGCTGGGCTTTGTCTTTCTTAATCCCCTGTCTGCATGCTCAGACACTGTCTGTGTTTTCCTCCCAGGTTACCTGTCCGTGCTTCCACCTTCTATATACTTTCTCCCTGCTTCCACCTTCTGTGTATGTCAAAGGATTAAGTACAAACCCAAATGTAAATTAGCCTATGAGTCAGAAAGGTCTAGGTTGCCATTTGTTACTAATATTCAAACTACTTGATAAGACTTATTTTACAGCAAGCCACACATTCCCAAGGCTGACTGTCATGCTCATCTCTATGTTATGACCACATTCCTTCTCAGACCCTGGACCTTGCTGGACTCATGTCACATTTTCCTATGAGTCACTGCCTGCTTTGTGCTTGGAGCTGGACAGAAACTCAGAAAGTTAAGTTTCTTTTGGAACATTAATAGTTAAGGGAAGAGCATCACTCTAAAGTCAGTGAGAAGAGGAAGAGAAGATCAGTTTCAGCACTTATTTTCTTCCCCCCCTCCCCCCCTTAAATAGTTTTCCAGTTCTGCCCAAGCAGCTTATAAATGTAAAGGACTCTGCTTCCAATAAATTCAAACTGGGCAAGTAACAAAAGAATTTTACAATCTGTTTATTCATCAATTCCAGTTGCCCATTCTCAAAGTCTTTTGTTTAGAAGAAAGACACTGTGTGCAGAAAATTAATCAATTCAATATTTTTTTTGACAGTTAATGTTTGCTTTCCACATATTCTACCACTCAATTTGTACTTAGGTGTTCCAGTCATTTGATTACATAAAACCCCCACTTACTGACATTTCCAGTCCTCACGATTAAAAAGAAAAACACTTTAAAAAGTAATCCTAACTTTTACAATGCATGTGAAAAGGTCAAAAGTTTCATTTTAGTGAATTATTCTAAAGGTTTTTGTTTGTTTGTTTGTTTGTTTTTTTTAATTAAGGAGTCCTTATTTGTATTACTGGAATATTTTGTGTTTACAACACTGTCTATAGATGTTGGGTCTTTATTTATTGACTCAATATTAAGCCTAAAAACTGCCAACATCAGACAGTTTTAATAGGAAAGATAGAAGATTGATTTCATTGGCATTTACCTGACACTCAAATGACACGTATCCATGTCTGAAAGGCCTAAAGCTGCCATCAAATTGGATTGTAAAAAGAAGAGAATGTAATCAACAAGAAATGAATTCTAAAAGCTTTATTAATAGCTTATATGGAAACCAAATTTCAGCATTTATACTGTAATTATATTGTCTTCACCTTCTAGTCACTGTTAGCTTAAAGCTGACTTTTGAAAATGTTATATATTACACTGATTCTCCCACCAGAAGTGATTACCCTTAATCAATACCAACTCATTCTTTTGTCACATTGCTCCCCAAATGTATAGCAATCAAAAAATGCATGCTGTAGTTTGCTGTTGTTTAAAAAAACTTGAAATCACATTGCATATTTTAATTAAAAAAAAATCTTCCTATGTGCATGTGTTGTTGGAGGTGAAAATAAATTGTCAATAACAAAGCCAACAAAGGTGTTTTGAAAACCAAAATTCTGTATCATAAATTTTTGATAAACTATAGGAGGTTTTTCATGCTCCTGACTTCTTCTCAGAGGATCATCAGCTGGGAACTTTTATCATAACTCTACTGAATCACTTTGCTACATTAAGGGGCCTCAAAATTGACAAGGAAAAAAGAAAATGATTGTGAAAAAGTAGAGGGCAGCCAATGTCTTATCATACTGTACAAATTTTAATAATGGTGACTGAGCATTGTTGTCATATTTGGCCCATACTTTTGGTTGTTCATATATTTTCAAAGATACTTTCATAATGTGGAGTGAAATTTATGTTATGTTTCTAGCTTTTTGTAAATCTGTTTGGTTATACCTGAAGAACCAAATTCCTCAAAATACATCTGGTAAAAAACAAAACAAAGATGAAAGAATATGAATTAGCTGAATGGAATGTTTAGCACTACAATCTTACCTAAAAATTAGGGTTTTATCTACAATAGGAATATCAGGCACTGTGTGAGCACTAGTCCAACTTCCTAATGAAGTAAGTTCTAATCTCTAAAGAATGTGGTTCACTACAATTTACTGGCAGCCCAGAATTTCAAATTTGCAGTTATATCAGTGGTTAGAAATTCTGAAATAAAGCCTTTTTGCAGGTGGAGTTTGGAGTTGGAGAAAGAAGATAAATCTGTAAATCTAAAATCCATCTTGGGCACTGCTAATAAATGAGATTACAGCATGCTAATAAGTGGCATTAGAAAGCAGTTGTGGAACTGAATAATGAAATTATATCTTGTTCACATAAGGGTAAGGACAGGAAGGTCCTGGTTTTGGCTGAGATATAGTTAACTTTCTTCCTAGTGGCTGGTATAGTGCTGTGTTTTGGATTTAGGATGAGAATAATGTTGATAACACACTGATATTTTAGTTGTTGCTAAGTAGTGCTTACACTAGTCAAGGATATTTCAGCTTCCCCTGCTCTGCCAGGTGCACAAGAAGCTGGGAGGAGGCAAAGCCAAGACAGCTGACCCAAACTGCCCAAAGGGGTATTCCATACCATATGACGTCATGTTCAGTATATAAACTGGGGGAGTTGGCCAGGGGGCAGTGACTACCACTGAGGGATGGGCTGGGCATCAGTTGGCAGGTGGTGAGAAATTGCATCGTGCATCACTTGCTTTGTATATTACTACTACTACTACTGCTGCTGCTGCTGCTGCTGCTGCTGCTGCTGCTGCTGGTGCTACTACTACTTTACTTAATTTTATTTCAATTGCTAAACTGCTCTTATCTCAGCTCATGACTTTTCTCACTTTTACTCTTCTGATTCTCTCCCCCATCCTACGTGGTTGGGGTGTGGGGGGCGGTGAGCGAGTGGCTGTGTGTTGCTTAGCTGCCGCTCGGGTTAAACCACAACAAGCACAAAAAATAAGGTTGTTCATTTGACTCCATCAGGATTTCTGAAAGTAAGTATGAAACAAGAACCATGCTTTGTGATATCTTTTGGCAGAGAGAAGAAAAGACCTTTGAGCCATATATTACAGACAGTTAAAGGAGTATTTTGGGAAGTGTCACCACACGCTTGCCCTGTTTTTATACTTTTCTGTAGGCATCTGCTTTTGACCACTGTCAGTAGGAGAACACAATACCAGATGGATTTCTGGACTGTTCTTATGTTCCTATCATGTATTTAAAGGCATCATGAAAAAAGCAACGCAAAAAAAAAAAAAAGTCACTTGCCAAATGTTAGACAGCTAATAGGCATAAGAGTAGTACATATGAGATTTTTCTGACTCTTGATCGACTGGTTCACATTAAAAAACAGAGTACCCCTGACTGCTTTAACTAAACATACCCACAAATGACCAAGCCATCTCTTTAAGGGCAATTTTCTCACATTCTTGGAACACAGAGGTAAAATTTTCAGTAAAACTTTGTTTAGATTTACTAGCAGAAATATTCAACAACGCACAAGAGAAATCCCCCTTAGCACATAATTTCATTTTGTAGTAAGTTCTTGAATCTCTTGTATATGTCAGCATGACTTGTTGCAAACTACAAACAAAATTACTATCAGATGCCTTGCTCTCAGGGCATTTTTTTCCCCTCTGATTATTGACTGTTGTGGATTTATTTTTCCATCAGACATTGAGTTTGACCAGTGTGAGCTGTATCATTACATAGTGTGTAGTACAGTGACCCTCCCATAAGAAAGCTATAATAACATGCAGATATTCAGTGCAGCATGAACAAAAAACAAAATACTTTTTACTTTCATTTTATAAATAAAGACTAATCATCTTTAGTTTATAAATTAAGACCATTTATCAATGAAATGGTCAGCTTTTTCAACAGCATTTTGAAAAAATATATCAAAAGTAGACAGCCATTGATTATTATATTAGAATGGGCAACCATTTAGAATTTCTTTTTGGAGTTTTGTATTGTTTTTTAAGAACTGATTGTTATTTCTGCACTTGGGAACTAAAGGAAATAATAACACCTATGAAAAATGTATGGCTTTGCCCTAGAACTCAAATTCATGGGAATAAACATTTTTACTCATATTGTTCATGTCAGAATATCCCATATTATAATCACATATTAAATATATTGTGTTTATAGACAATGCTGTAAGTGTAAAAAATTAAAATAGAAAAAAAATCTAAATATGTTGTTTTAAAGTTCAACCCTCTGTACATTGCAGACAGTAGTCAAATAAAACACTAACAGATATAGGCTGAAGGTTTGCTTACATGTTCTTTTTCTAACTGCTAAAAAGTTTAGAAAAAGATAACAATATTAAAAATATTAAAAATAAGCACTCCAGACCTTTTCTGTCCCAAAAGCTCTGTGGTAATTAGAAAACAACTGAGGTCTCATAATAGTTCCAGTTCCAGTTAAGAAACTGGAAGCTAAACGACTAAGTGGAAAAAATGTATTTCAAGAGGTATGGAGCAGCTAACATGGATTTGTCAAGAAAAAAAGCTCTGTCACACCAATTTAATATCCTTCTCTGACATGGCAATAAGACTTGTGGATAGAGAAGAAGTAGAAAATGTAATTTTTTCATGCTAGTAAGGCTTTTGACACATGACGTTCTTATGTGCAAATAAGGAAGATGGTCTAGCCAAAAATAATGTACTGAGCTGTGAACTCATTGGAAATCTGAATGACTCTCAGTGGTTTGCTATTAACAATGAAAAGTTAACAAGCAGAATCAGACTATTGTTTTCAATATCTTCACTAACAACCAGAATGATAAAATGTGCTTATTCAATTCACAAATTACATCACTTCGAACAAGATTGCTCAAATACAGGAGAGGGAATCTGGGACTCAGAATGATCTTGAAAAATTGATGATATATGATATGAAAGATGCATGATGTTTTTTAACAGAGGAAAGGACAAGGTACCACCAGTCACGCAAATTTATGTAGTAATCAAGAACTTTGTAGTTAGCAGCTATTCAGTAAAGGTATAAGGGTGCATCATTGAATCACAAGCTGAGGGTGAATCAAGAACACCTCGATGTCCTAAAAGAGAATGATCTAGTCTAGTTAGTGACCAATAGATGACCAAAAGGGTTGAAAACTGAAGAGAGGAACAATTGGAAGGGTTGTGAATAAACAAATGTGTCCTACACTTACCTGGAATACTTTAGCTGTGTCCCATGCTTCAAGCAGGTGTATTGCAGAAGTGAGAAAAAAGAATGATTGGTCATCAATTAAATATACCCTTCTTTGGGTCTTTTAGTCAAAAGAAACTAATACAGAGAACAGACATGGTACAGATTTCCAAAGACTTAGAAAGGTTGCTGCAAGAAAGAAAACCTATGAAGACAGGATGTCCATGTACAATTTTCTACTATGGAAGTAAGTGAAGTGGTCTTCACCCATAGAAAACTTCAAGAACAAACCACAAAAGACCCTGGCAAGAAGGTTATCATCTAAGTTATCATACCCTAGGACAAGGGAACAGACTTGCTGATCTCCCACAGATCAATGATTCTATGACTTCAAACCCTTTCACTTGTATTTATTTTATTGAATGGAAATCAGTGGGGTTTTAACTAAATATAGCTTTTATTCAATTTATTTTTTTCAGTATATCTTTAACACTACCAGTAGAAGTCATCTCAAACATTTTTCGTCATCTAAAATTGAGATGTTGAGGCCAGATTACCCATTTATATTCTATTTAGCCAAGGTGGAGTAAGGATCTCTTCCGGAAAATTACTTAGCCCACCTCTCTTTGGCAGAGGAATCAGGATGAAATTTCCAGTGGAGATATTTTCTTTTTCCACTGGCTACAGCAGAAGCTGGGACTAGTTAAGGCCAGATATCTAATTTTCATGGCTAGCATTCAATGAAAGAAATCCCACTCCCACAGTTTTAGAAAACATCTGCAGATGAAATAGTACGTGGCACTTCCAGTTCAAAAGCAAGTTCCTGTTACATGCATCCTCATCATTCTTTTCCAACAGTACTACCTATTTTTCACAATAGCCTTAGCCTTCCTCTTTTAAAAGGGTGAATATCTTCCTTTTCAAATTCCTTCAAATGTTATGTCTCCTCTTTCTTCACATTCACATCTGTTTTGAGTTTTATGGGCTACTGGTCACCAAGCATATTGCCTTTATAAACCTTTCCCTCCTGCCCTGTCAAGTCATTACAAGTAGGCCACCAAGCTGTAGAAAGCCAATACTATTATTAATAGGCTTTTTTTCTTCTAGAAGGATTTTGCATGAGTAATTTTTCAACCTGAAATGCAATTAAACCTATGCTTTTGTTCAAAGATATGCATGATTAATTATGTTTACATCTAAGTTACAGAAGTCTACATGACTTTGAATTCTATGACACTGGGTTTTTTGTTTTGTTTGTTTGTTTGGTTTTTTTATTATATTGGTTTTGCCCAAACCCAGTATCTGATATAATGTCTTACACACAAAAGATAATTTTGGAAGGATTTTGTAGGAATAGCAATGTATAACATAACGATAGACCATTTGTGGCTTTATTCCACTTTCAGATGTCAATTATTCTCCACAATCCAACGATTATGGAACGTGATCACTAGCAATACTTAATTTATACATATAAATCAGTTCTGTGCATATATTATTGCTTTACTTAGCTACATCTAGGGAAAGGCAAGAAAAGACTCAGGTTTTTGACAGAGGTCAGTTTCTCATGGGGTTATTCAGTGGCACCTGAACCATGCACGATGAAATCATGATTAATCTTTGCCCACACAGCTCTTGTATCTTTTATACAGATGTGCAAAAACCTGAAACTAGAAAACAAATATAGCTTTTTCTCCTTTCAGAGATCTTGTATGATTGAGCAATTGGGTTTTGGTTACTTTCTAAACTTATCTAAAACAAGAGGCAGTTGTGATCCTCCTTATTTATGCCATGTGCTCTTCAAAGTCCATTCTTACCCAGTAAATATATAAGCAAAAACTAATGTCCAGATCTCCGTTTGAGAAAATGGCAGGTTGTCCTTTGTAAGTAAAACTGATAGAAACACCAATAAGAGAACAGTCATTGACAAATTCACAGAACATATTAATGGCAGGAAAAGAAATATTCAGCTGTAATAGGAATTACAGATAAGCTTGAGTATTCATCTGTCAGCTTTTTGGGATAATACTTTATAGTCTCTCTATTTGGAAGTAATTAGGTGTTGATACGATGGCATGACAGAAGAGAGAGCAAGAGAATACTGCTGTGCTATTTTTATTTTATAACCGGATAGTTTAGAATAGCATGATTCATTCATTCATTTAATTAGCACTAGAACACATTTCTTCTTATGGCAGGTGCTGTTTTGCAGTCCCAGTAATTCTGGCCAGCAAGCAGCAGAATTACCAACTCCAGAGCCAGCCCATGTAGAAGTTCTCCAAGTCCTAGTCTGTTTACCGTCTCCCAAATCCACACCCAAGGTACAGTCTGCAGTTTTCTTCGAATTAGTTTAGTTTGTTCAGTACTTAAGCATCAAAAGAGTATGAAATGGTGAAACCTCATAACAGGATACTACCTTGCATCTTTCATCATTAGCAGGACCTTTTACCATCACGGTTAATCTTAGCAACTCTGAACTTCTAAGAAATTATGCAATGTTTTGCATAACAACTAGAATTGCACATCTCTCCTCATCAACATTTAAGCCTTCTATTGATGTGGAAGAAATTAAAAAAAGCATATAACAGTCTTACTAAAATTGAGTGCCAGAGTATCTGCTCTGAGGGAGACTTTTTCTGTAGCTGAGATTGATACCTTGTGGTAGAGAAAGGTTATTTCTAGCCTTCTTATAATTTTGCAAAAGTATAATAATGTAAGCAAACATTCAGGAACAAAGTGGTTCCCTAGAATTGTCCAGACCTACAATTTTGGAAATGATAAAGTTCAGATAATATGCAAAGATTTTTACATGGATTAAAAACATGATCTGTCTTTGAAATCTAGACACCTTCTTCCCCCATAACAAGCAAACAAACTTTAACAAGCTACACTCCAAAAACAAGAAAAAAGCTCTGGATTTTGTGTGGACAAAAAATCCTGAAAGCTCTTTGGCAGAGAAGCCCTAAACTGAGAAACTCTTGGAGTATTTAGACTACGAAATATATGAAAATGTGTTTATCTCTGGGGCTCCTTGCTTCATCACACATAAGTAGATGCTTACTTGCTTTTCTGCAGGTTTACATTATAAGTTCCTCTCTTCTCTTGTTCTGGATCTTAAAATATCATGTTACATTTTAAATCCCATGGAGAAGATCTTGTACAGCACAAACAGGACAGAAAATCTTGCAATAGGTTTTAAAAGGCTGAGAGTTTGAAGTCACAGGTCCTTGAAACAAGCCCAGATTAACACATTCCAGTTAATATTTGATTTTTCAGTAATTAAAACCAAAGTAAACATTGATCAATTCCAGGACTAATATTTATAAACATTAGATGAACATTTAATTTATATCACATGTTTAAAAAATCTGTTTTGTATTAGGAATAAGTTAGGAAGAAATACAGGTTATATAACTTAAACTTTCCTTCATTTTTTTTTAAAAAAAAACACAGCACAATGTTAATGTTTCCTCCATACCTGGAGTTTTATTTCACTAAAAATATCCTTTATAAAATATTCATTTGCAAGGTAAACACCAGAGAAAATTGAGCTATGCCCCATCTTGATTTCAGCTGGGTATCCACATACTCTTCAAGCATTTTAAGAGCAATACTAGAATTCATTTTCAGGAGTACAGTTTTTCCCCACATGCCCATTTAATCTGATCAAAGGCAAGAAGAGGAAAAAAGTCAGGAGTGAATGAGCAGGCAGGACCACAAGAAAAAGAGAACATGGTGCTTCCTGTTAACAGATGGCCTGACCAGAAAAACTCACCAGGGAGCATGGTGGGATGGGTCTGATGCCAGCGTAGTCAGGGTAGACCTGGGCGCAGGCAGGGTCCTGCCCTCACCCTCCAGCCCCCTAGCATGGAGAGCAGAGCTGTGGGAGGCAGTGGGCCCCTTGGCAGCCCTGGGAACCACAAGGGGACAGATTGTGGCTGGGGCCTGACCAGGGGACATCCCCTAGGGACAGTGGGAAACGGGGCTGGGGACATGGCTACAACTTTGGTCTGAGATCCACCCACTTGAAACCAATCTGCAGGAAGGCAGGCCTGCAGGTCTTGAGCCTGAATGGGGCTCCTTGGCCTATGGGCAGGGTTGTGGGTCCAGGTCCCAGGTAAGGCCACTCATGGCAATAAAGGCCAGCTGTGCCCTCACAACACCCTCAAGGTGAACACGTTTGTCAGAATATCCTTATTCCTCTTATATAGACCAATGTAAGGTTTATTAAAATTAAGCTGAGTGAGGAAAGAACAGTATCCCATGGGCTTTAGTCGATTATGTATCTAGTATATTACACAGTTACAAGATATGACATCCTTTATTTGCCATCTGAGTATTTGATATAGTTACCCATAAGTAGAAAGGCTCTACAGAGGGATCTGGACAGGCTGGATCGATGGGCCGAGGCCAATTTTATGAGACTCAACAAGGCTAAGTGTCGGGTCCTTCATTTGGGTCATAATAACCCCATGCAATGCTACAGGCTTGGGGGTGAGTGGCTGGAAAGTCCCCCTGTATTTGGCTGGTGAGGTGGCACCTTTAATACTGTGTTCAGTTTTGGGACCCTCACTACAAGAAAGACATTGAGGTACTGGAGAGTGTCCAAAGAAGGGCAACAAAGCTGGTGAAGGGTCTGGAGAACAAGTCTTATGAGGAGCGTCTGAAGGAACTGGGGTTGTTTAGCCCTAGAAAAGGAGGCTGAGGGGAGACCTTATCATTCTTTACAACTACCTGAAAGGAGGTTGTAGCGAGGTGGGTGTTGGTCTCTTCTCCAAAGATAACAAGTGATAGGACAAGAGGAAATGGCCTCAAATTGTTCCAGGGGATGTTTAGATTGGATATGCTGAAAAATATCTTCACTGAAAGGGTTATCAAGCATTTGGAACAGGCTGCCCAGGGAAATGGTGGAGTCACCATCCCTGGAGATATTTGAAAGACATGTAGATGTGGTGCTTAGGGACATGATTTGGTGGAGGACCTGGCAGTGCTACATTAACGGTTGGACTTAAAGGTTTTTTGAAACATAAATGATTCTATGATTTTATGATTTCTCAGACAGGTTTTCAAAAAGCTAGTTAATTTGATCTTCCTTGATAATCCATGAGTCAAGAAAGTGTTTAGGTTGCAATCATGTCAAATTTTTCTGGAATAACACTTCAGAGTGGGTCTGTCTGAATGTGGAGAATGTTTAATGGTGTGATGGAACAGGAAAGAGCAGAAGTTGCACAGGCAACTCCAGAAGTGTAGACATCTGCCAACAAAAAATAAATCAGGACTAACAAAAGTGGTGGAGTAGGAAAACGTTTCATACTGAAGACCAGAAAAAAGAAATAAGACAATGAAATGGGAATCGAATAAATACATGAGGCAAGAGAGGCAGAAAACATGCAAAAAGTAAAAAAAAAAACAACCTGTAGAAGATGGAAACTAAAACCTGAAAGGGAACGATGTTGTTGATGTACCAAAGGCTTAACAAATACCCATATTTATCACATTTAGAGAAGCAGGAGATAGGGTGATTTGCAGACTCTAAGGAAGATCTAAGACTATTACAGGTACCAGAACAGAATAGTTTGACGGTTGGGAATATTTTGACAGGATAAGTAGAGAAGCCTGTCTCTCAAAAGGATCTAGGGAGAAGATAAATCATCTTCAGGATCCAATATACAGATGTTCCTCTACATGAAAAGGGCTTAGCTGGAATCCTGTCTTTAAAAACTTGAAAAAGTTAAAAGGCTTTCCTGTATACCCTATATCAGTATTTTTTTCCCTGGCACAATTAATTTGGCAGTTGAACATCATCATATACTCTGGATCAACAAACTTTTACAGCAAGTTTGTAATGCAAATTGGTCTGAGTGTTGCTTCTTTTAACTGTTATCTTCACTTGAGCAAAACAACAGATCAATAGGACTTTTGCTTGCTGATATAGCCCTGAGGTTATCTTCTAAAGAGAGAATTCTGCCTCATAGAATGTGCTGCTTTCAGTCCAGCAAAGCACTAACTTTTGTTGTGGTAAGACCAAGATTTCCTATAAACAATCCAATACTTCACTGTTGTTATGCTCAAAATCTTGTTTGTTTGCAAAAAGAAAACATACACTATATATATAAATATATGTATATAAAGCCAAGAATTTATTGTTAGTATAATAGAAATCTTAATAGTATAATTCAAGAATTATGACTCTAGATCAAATTGTTACAGAAAAAAGAAAGAGAAATAAAGTAGTTAAAACTGTTATACACATGTCTTAGTTTCTACCTCTTTTGCTGGAGCTATCCTTACCTTCCCAGTGGTCCTCTGAGTCCTAAGGTCAGGGGGGTCAAGCTGGTGCTGAGAGGGAGCGTGTGTTACACAGAGTCTTCAGCATCTAGAGTCCTTCCCTGGCAGGATTATGATACTGAAGATCACTGCTTCTTCCTTGGTCTAGGATTCACTGTGGGTTATTTTTCATATGTTTGGTAACACATTTTATACCTTTCTGCTTCTTCACTGGCCTGCAGTTCCATGTTAGATACAAATATATGGTGGCTTTTATGTATGTTAAATACTATTTCTGTGCTGTCTTTGTCACTCCTAAAATCCATTTTGTCCAAGTCTGCATTTGTGTAAGGGTCCATTGGTGAGTTATGTATAGCCATGAGGCCTCCAGGGCCATCCTGCATCCCATCTCTGACCATCCCATGCCTGTGCACCTCTGCACAGCATCCTGTGCTCCACTTGACAAGACCTCTGCTGTTGTAAAAGGGCTGTGCTTCCCTACACTGTGTCTTTGTGTTAGTCTTAAATATGTTCCGTGCAGAGTAACTGCTTGTTGCTGTTATCTATTTAAAACTGTGCTTGTATCACACAAATATAAACAAAAGTGAACTGAACAACCATGCACACCTGGTGAATTAGAGAAACTGCTGTCACAGCTAAACCAAGAAAAATGAAGATACAGGCAGGTCAAGAAAAGTTAATACAGAGCAGAACTGACAAACCTCAGCCCTGAGGCCTTACAAACTCAGTACAATGCTTATGACCTGTTACTAGCAATGGCAATGCTGCACTACAGGACTACAGGTCCACATTGTTCAGGCAGTAAGCAGAGAGGACCAAGAGATGATCCCCAGGCACTGGGCTTTCTAACTAAAGCACATGCTTAAATTTAAGCACATAAAGCAGTGTTACTTATTTCGGTTCTAGCAGTGAAGTGTTCACTGATATCATGCCACTGTTTGTGTGCCTCAGTAAATACTGCTATAATATCAATGAATACCACTTCATTGCTGTAATTGAAACCAGAAGCTTAGATTTAAGCATATTCTTTAAAGACTTTTTAAAGTAAAAGTAAAGTACTCAGTATAATACAGCATTAAAACCGATGAAAAAGGATTACAGCACTGATTTTTGTGAACGTGTTAAATACTGTTGGTTGAAGATGGAAAAACATTTTCCATGATGCAAAAGTGAAAACTTTCACCTTTTTTAAAGGAGGTTTTATTTATGAAGTGAAATTTTAAAACAATATTTTTCCAAAAGACTGATGTGAGTCTTTATTTTCCTCTGTTTCTGTTTACATCCTCTGAAGATCCCTTTGTCTAACAGGCTTTGGGGTTTTTTTTCCTCCTCAAAATTAGTAGGGAAAAGGTAAAGTACAAGTAATTATAAAGTAAAGAGTATTATAAAAGTAAAAATTGGTAGAAATATCATGTTCTTTTTTTTTTTCATTTAATAAATAAATACAAATTCTGACAAAGAACACCTGTTTTAAAATATTTTGAAAAAC
>WEKW01027070.1:370-91552 GCA_013389905.1 Sula dactylatra
CACATGAGAACTTCTAGCTGCACAGCCATGCAGATGGTATAATTGCTAGTACTGAGTGGGATCTTCTCTTGCAATGAGCTGTTGAATTAAATCCTGTGGCCAAGGGATTTGTAAAGCACAGCACAGCCTGAAGGCCACACTAGACATACAGGATGGTACAGGTCCATGACAACTCAGGTTGACTGTTTTGTGTATCAATAACTCCTAAACATGTAATGGTTTGTCAGTCAGGATCAAGACAGTCCTCCCCTTTGATTCACTTACAGTTTATCTCTCCCAAAGATATATTATATATTACACATTATATACATATAGGTTTCTCAAACCTCAAGTACAAGTCATGATGTGGCTTATACTTAAGCAGACATGGCTTGTTAAAGGTCACTAACTCCTCAAATAAAATGTATTCTGTGATGCTCGATGCTCCCAACACACATTAGCAAAGTCAGGGTTACTAATGTACAGACAAGGCAGTTGCCCAAAGAGGGAGACTGCTAGGAGGAGGAAATAAGTCCCATTAATGGTCAGACATTCTGCCACATTCCCTACACCACATTCTACCCAGCANCAATAAACCGAGCAACTCTCCACAAATTTCTCCTTTTGAAGCAGAAATAGGGTTACAGAGATGGCTTCAGAATTTTATGGCTGGGCTGGCCACCAACATGGTCCTACTGAAAGGAGAAGAAAGCTTAAGAATAGGGAAGGAGGGACATCATTCAGTCCTGGTAAAAATAAGGGATCCTTGTAGTATCTGCCTTCAAGAAGAGCAGGAATATTGGCCATCACACAAAATTCTACATCAGAGTTACTATTTATTCATCTGCAAAGTTGTAGAATTCAATTTTGCCTGTATTGCCTAAAATCATATCTATTAAAAGCCTATAAAGCCTTCCTTGATTAGAACAGAAAAATTAATAAATATTTGTTTTGTGTTTCAAAACCTACATGCCTTCTTTTAGATACCTAAGTATTTGCATTCGCAACATCTTTATCTTAGCTCATTTACAAATACAGCCACAGAAACTGAAACGGGACTTCTTTATCTATAATTAAACACTTTGCCCGTCCAAAATAGAACTCACTATTAATTATCAAAAACTTATATAATGATCTTATGAGATGGGGAAAGAGAAGGTGGAATCTCTTCCAAGGAAGCAAATCCATTTTTCTATCTTTTTTTCTGGAGAACACAAGAGCTTACTGTTCCCTGCTTTCTTTCCTTTAAATGCTAATAGGCATAGATAATAACCTGCAATTATTTCATTTGCTCTAATCCAGTATCCTTCAGGCATATGGCTAAAACACAGACTTCCAAAAAGATTTGGTCTGCTATATTTCCCTAGAGAACACATCTTAATATTTTCTGGCATACATTTATTTGGTAACTCAGTAACAGTGTACTTGCGTTGAGGTGGTATAACTGAATTCATATTTTTGCCAGTAGGATCATTGTTATTCATAATATTGCATAAAAAAGGAAACAATTTTAGGAACTGAAGGGGAATTTGAGAGTATAGTATCAGATTGGCAAAATGAGCATATTTGATACAGAATAATGTAGAGGCAAAGAATATGACCTATGGTAATTTTAAAACATAAGCTTTTGAAATACAACTGAATTTAAAGGTTTTATACAGCTTAGCAACTTTTCGTGTTGAAATGTACATGCTATACGAATACCATATATAATTTTTGTGGAGCAATGCTTCACACTCTATGGAGTTAGTTCTGCTTTGAGCAGGGATCTGATCTACATGACCTCTGGAAGTCCTCTCCAACCTGAATTTTTCTACTATTCTAAGGCACATTAACAATAAGCACCAAGATTAACATGAGAACCACTTCTGCCTCTTCCTGCTTACTTTTAAGGAGAAGTTTTGTTCTTCTTACAATCTCTTGAATGGATTAGCATGGTCTCCAAGTGTTTTACTTGCCAGAACCTCAGGCTATCTTGAAGATTGGAATGTGTCAAATCAATTTAGTCTGGACATTTTGTCTAGTTACAGAATAAAAAGAGAATTAATGACTTCATAACCAGTTATTTTCTTCTAGGTAAATTGTCTTAAAATAAAACAACATTTAGGTCAGAGAAGTTTTCTAAAAAGAATACAACTAAAAGCAATTTTAACACTACAGAATTTTACCTCCACTTACCTTGCTTTTTAAAATTTCATCGTAAGTAATCTGCAAATATGTTTCTTCAGTACCAGGATACAAATACTGTACTCGTATTATAACAAAACAGCTAAAAAATACAAGAAGGAGAAAATGTATTTGCAGGCTTGATTTCTTCCTTTGAAAATTAGTATAATTTTTCTCTAAAAGTCACACAATTTACAGTATACTTTCCCCACCAAACACAAAAGTAATGCATCCTTGAGAAATTTCTACAGTTTATGCAGTAAAATATTATTAAATTGTTTTGGGAACTCTTATATTGTATGTAGGGGTTTCCAGTTGTTTGATCTCTATCTCAATCTTCCATACCCTATGCTTCAATTTCAGAAGACAAGCTGAAGAATTTAGGTAACAAAGCAATATTTCAAAATTCATGTTCGGGAAAATGAAATACTCATTATAGGAAGCTGTCAGTAGCTATCTTTCATTAATTTCATTGCCAACTGCAGCACAGAATACATTATATGTTCAGTATAAATCAAAATAATTTTGCTGCTGTTTTTTAGTCACAGTGTGTCCCTTCTTTAAACTTTTCATCATTAGCTGCAGTTCACAGGTTACAGTATGTCTCTGAAAAATTGGAAGGATTGTGACATGATACATATGCCTTTGCTTTCAGGAACTTCATTTCATAGTTCTGTTCATTACCATACAAAGCTAGTTTTTATTTTCTATTTGAAATTCTGGATTAAGAACTGCTACCAATATATATCCATTTCCATATGTTGTGGTTTAGCCCTGGTCAGCAACTAAGCACCACACGGCTGCTCGCTCATTCCCCTTACTCCTGTGGGATGGGGGAGAGAATTGGAAGGGCCAAAGTAAGAAAACTCATGGGTTGAGATAAGAACAGTTTAATAATTAAAATAAAACAGCAATAATAATAATAATAATGAAAATACAATGAAAAGAATAATAATGAGCGAGAGAGAGATGAAACCTTGGGAGAAGGGGGAAAAAAAAAATACAAACCAAAATACTAAAACTAAACAACAAGTGCTGCAACCGCTCACCACCCGCTGACCAATGCTGCCAGTCCCCGAGCCGCGATCGCTGCTTCCTCTGGCCAACTCCCCCCAGTTAATATACTGGGCATGACGTCACATGATATGGAATATCCCTTTGGCCAATTCGGATCAGCTCTCCTGGTTGTATCCCCTCCTCTCCCGGCTTCTTGTGCACCTGGCAGAGCAGGATAAGCTGGAAAAGTCCTTGACTAGTGTAAGCACTACCTAGCAACTACTAAAACGTCAGTGTGTTATCACATTATTTTCATGCTAAGTCTAAAACGCAGCACTGTACTAGCTACAGTGAAGAAAATTAATTATCCTAGCTAAAACCATGACATGATATCATGACTTTTCTTTATTTTAATATTTGCAGACAGCTTAACTGTTGCGTATCTTGCTAATAAATAGTGGTATCTTTCTTTTGATTGTCTGGATGCTCTCTTGGTTTAGGTCTATAAGAGAAGACAAAAAAGTGTAAATAAACTATTATGGCTGAATTAACTTTTTTAGAGTTAATGAAAAATTTTGTGTAATAAGTACTAATTGTTCTTCACAATTGTTACAAAGAACTGTTATGCTTAACTTACATTTAGAATTATATAACTCTGTTGAGTGCTTCTTCCACTGAAATACTGGGTTACCTGAAACAACCTAAAAATAAATATTATTTTTGAGCCTTTATTCATAAATCCATGCAACCAAAATTATGTTTGCAAAATTGTCCTAATGAACAAACATTCCTGATTCACAGCAATTGAATAAGAAGGCTGAAAACAACAAAGTTTCACCCCTCCTTCCTACAATAAAAAAGGCAGTCAACAGGTAAAAATCTCAGGATAACCATCAGTTAGTATCTTTGTGGAGTGGTCTGCCTCTCCTATTCATGGAATTTTTTTCATTGGACTTATATCAGCCCTCTTCTCTGTGAGTCAGGCATTTAATGTTGTCCAAGGATTTCAATGGGTTCATCCTAGCTGATTTGGTTGCTCTGATGCAACCAAACAGTAGGAACTCACCTCAAAGGTGAGTTTGCATCTTGTTAAAAATTTGGATTTGGGGATGGGGTGGTGTTTTTTTTTTCTGGTAGAGTAATGCAATATGGGTTGTGCTTGCACTAGAATGTGAGATAATAGGTAATAATAGAGTATCCAACTAACTTCCCTAGGCTCAAAAATGGTGAAATAAAGTGTAAGGTATGTAAGAGAAACATTCTGTTTCAAAAACAGAATTATCCCATCATAAATAAATATTGCTGATCTTAAGTCACTAGACCATTTCTAGAACTCATTGCAATTACAACACAGATGAGGACTAAAACAATGTTTTTGAAAGGTCTTTATAATATATATGTCTTTTCGTACTTCTTTTCACCAAATGAAATCTTGAAAGCTTGACTTGGCAATATATTTTCCGCACATATGAAAGGAAAAGGAAGCCAGAAAGCTTCAGTAGTAGACAAAGAAAAAGAACTGAAAGGTTTGATCTAGTATAATAAAATCTCTTAGCCTATTAGCACAGCATAATTATTACAATTGACTCACCAGTAAGACAGTAGAACTTTTCAGGATGGACACTCTGTTTCCTGTACTAGCATAACAAAGAAAGGAATGTTTTATGGTGATATGCATATCATACGTGTACACTTTTTTTGATAAACAGGTAGTAGACAGTTATGTTTGTTCTTCACCAATGCTATCTACTGTCAGGTGAAGGGCACTGGAGAACATTCTCTTTGGAGACAGAAAAATACATCATTTTTTTGAAATAGGTAAAGGTGATTTTATCTCTTTCCTTCTGTCTTTTCTTTCTTAAGTAATATAAGAATCCATTCTGTACTCATCAAGTTATTTTAAAGGAAAAAATACATACACACAGAAAAGAGTATTGTTCATGAAACTACATTCTTTTTCTATTTGTAATGAACTATGGATAGTTAAACACTTAAAACTTAAAAGACACAGGATGCACATTTGTAGATTATGTACCCATAAAGATGCATCATTTTGCCTACTTTCCCTAGTGAACATTGCAAACAAGCTGAGAAGGGTAACATAACAAGCTATCACATTGCAAGGCCATCTGCCTTACTCTCCTCTGCCTGCCTACATACTCATGCATAGCCTTCCGCTCTTACAGGAAGCACTCGAGCATAGAAGTAGAGTTTCACTGAGCTGTTTTCCAATTCATTCAGAAGAGCTCAGTCAGGATTTTTTAGCCTTGACGGAATAAAATTATCATGACTCTTTTGCCTTTCCTAAATTGATTTCAATATCTCAATTATGCAGAAAGTCACTCATGTGAAAACCAAAGAAAAAAAGCCCTGTCAGCTCATTAGAATATTGAAGCTCAGCCTAATATTTTTTGTGATATGCACCTACATTTAGTCTGAAAAGTATTACTCGGAACGCTGACCCTCTGCACTATGTTGATATTTTATTGTATTCAGAAACCCTCAATAAAAACTTGCAGATTTCTTTGTCTTTTTAAGTGTTTAGGTAATGGTGAAGAAGTCTGACTGAAATGTTGCCTCTAAGAATAAAATATGTGTCAGTCTTTTCCAATATGGAAATGGAATACAAACTTTTCTTAATATTCTGAGGAAACAGGAGATTATTTTGTCTCAGCTCTAGTTCCATTTCTGAGGAAAGACATTAATAATTTTTTTTAAAAAAATCCTGAGTCTAAAAATGGAATTGGCAAAAATGTTTTCAGAAAGTGTGTTGTGAAGATATTTTTTACAGTTATGATGCTCAGATAGCTCAGATATTTTTCCCCTTTCCTTAGTATTTTTTATGATCCATATAAATATCTTTGAAATAGGGTATATAAGCAGATATTTAGTGTTGAATCTGTGATTCAGCCTTCACAGATGAATCATATAAGATAGCATACCACAATATTGCTTTGATATTGTTTCAAAAAATAAAAGCTGAATACAAGACAACTAGAGCTGAGAATATTAAACACCTAAGGTAGTGAATTTTAATATATTTTTGAGCTATTCAAATTTACTTCAGTGTCATCCTGAAATCATGATTAATGAATGTGTCAATGTAAATCCCAGAAAGGTTAGTTTAGAATGTATGTAATAAATCGCCTTATGTTGCTTCTCGTCCTTAGAGATCCTATTAAAACCTAATTTCAAATTATGATGATAAGACAAATTCGTACAAGCCATTGAAATTACTTCAAGTTTTGAAAATATGCAGAAAATTACTTATTTAATATTTATAATTTGTAGTTTCTTATATATGCTCTATTTCTAAAATATGAGAGAGAAAAGGAGAGAGGTAAAAGGAAATTTCATGTCAAATATATATGGAAACCCTACCAGTGTAGGTGCCTTAAAATAGCATGCTCACTGAAATGTAATATCACAGTCTAATTCTGATATACTAACGGAAGTATGAGACTAAATAGACCTTGCTAATTAACACAGTAAGCATTTCCCACTTTCATATTACCTTTGGGAGTTAGATGATTTATTCAGGAAAACAATCATTCAAGATGTTTCCATTCCTGTACTCAGCAGATGGTGATTCTTCCTCTTTGTTTATTCTCTTTCAAAAGAAAATGGGAGAAGTCAACATGAAATATCATCTGCAAGATTTTCTTAGGTTTACGGAACTAACTGTAGCAATACAAAAGTAATCTGGGTTTAGGGATATGCAGGCAGCAAGAGTAAATCTAGAAAATTTGGAGCTGACCAATCCATAGATCAGATGGCAACAGGCATTTAAAATTTCAGAAAGACATCCGACCGAATACCTAAATCCCTAACTTCCTGCAAAGTGGCAATTCCAGTATTCAAAGTATATAAAGATTTTTCTTGTCTTTCTCCATGCTTTTTTTATTACCTCACCTGCAAAAGGATGCTCTAGTTAGTCATTACACACAGCTCAGCTCACATAAGAGAGGTCACCTTGGCAGAGCCCTAACAAGGCTGCCATGGTTTATAATATAGCTATTGACCAAGTGATCTGAATGTGAGTAATACTAGAAAATTATCAACCATTTTATTAAGTGTTCTGAAGTTACAATCTGTGGAAGGAAAAACTATTCAGTTCATGTAGTTTAACCAAGTCAGATTTCAAGCAATTTATTGATTTATGAATGACACATAACAGGACTGCAGGAAACAGGTCATTGTAACCTTTTAAGTCAGAGAACATGAGCAAAGCAGTCTACCATAAACTGATATGAATAATAATCACAGGGTCAAAGAATAATTCATGTTGGATGGGATCTCAGGAGCTATCTAGTCCAAACTCTTGCTCAAAGTAGAGACAGTGATGAGGTCAGACCAATTTGCACAGGGATTTGTAGACTGGTCTCGAAAACCTTCCATGCTTATTTATGTGCTTACTTATGGATAATCAGGACTCAGTCCTGCAAATATTGCATGTAATTCCAATGCCAAAGACTTTCACCTAACTCAAGTCAAAAAGTTGAAGTAGATGCCAACCAGGTCTTTGCACAGCACGTCTATATTTGCCTCAACATATTTTGCGTCTTTAACTTGTCTAAAAATTGTGTCCCATCACTTTTATGCTGCCTTGAAACTAGAATCCTGAAACTCCTTCCACTGTTTAGTGGATACAAAAATAGTGGGGGTCTAGTTCTGAACAGAAACATTTAAATTATGCTATGTTAACAAGGAAGTTGGAGCCAGGAGAGTCTAATGTTAGTTCAATAACCTAAACTACCACTTTATTTTCCAGAAATCTTTTTCCAAAATTTTGCTGATTCCTTTAGTAAGTCTCTTTATATCTATTTTGCCCTTACCTACCTATTTAAGTTAGGATCTAAAAATGTAAGGGTTGTTTTGTTTTCGGAATTTTTTGTTTCCACAGACGAACCTTTAATGTCTCAGTTTTTAAAGGAGTCTGTGATAATGACCAGTAGCTCATTACAAGATATTTAATTTGATTTGAGATGATTAGGGAAACTTCCTGCCCTCCTAAACTTTCTGAAGTGTCCAGCTGGAACGAAGAGTGCTCTCTCACATCTGTTCATCAGTAGTGATCGCAATCTAAATAAGAATCCAAGGCCAATAACAGGAAATAAGAGGAAGGAAGGATGTTTTTCATAAAAATTGGGTAAAAATGGTCTCATATTATATTGTCTGGGCTGGTTTGGAAAAACAATGGATTATAAAAAGAGTGGATTTTTTTTTCCATTGGTTGGCTTAATATACTGCTATGGCATGAACTAAGCACAGAAGTTGTTGCTAGCATGGAAGACTTTCTATGTGGACAGATTATGTTGTATTAACATTCACATTGTCGATTATTTTGTGTTGGAAAAATACCTGAGTATGAATATGAGTCAAAAGACATGTTTGTGCAGAGAGAGCCAAGGTGGCAGACTATACCTAGGTTTCAATATGTAAAAACACCAGAACAACCTGACAGATGTAGTGTTCCTTGGAAAACCTGTTTTGAGATACTTGTGCTTTAAGACAAATATGTCAGTATGCAATATCTCTATTGTGAAACAACTTTGAGGCTAAAAGCATCCAGAGTTTCTCTTGTTTACTTAAGTAGGTTTTCAATGCTACTGTATGAAATTTGCATCACTTTAAGCTTCAAGTTTCTGAGGATTTCATTAGTTATCTGTAATTCTCAGGGTTCAGATATGCTTGTAAGGATGATAATTGTTTTGAGACTTAGTTGATTCTGAGATGTAACCAAATATAGTAACTAAATCTCACAAATTAGTAAAACATAATATTAATAATACTGAACATAGCATGCTATTGCACTAATATGTCTTTCAAATAAAACCAGTTCTTTATACCAAAACTATGAGTACTTTCATGTAATGTACCTATGTAGTGCTTATATCAAAAATGCTCTATATGTTTACATAGAACATATGCACATGTATTGACAGATTGCAAATGTATTTCCTCTCTGCTGCTAGTGGTATGGAATATAGATGAGACTAGAGAAAGTACAGGAAAATAGAAGACCATTCTTTCCTGAGGTAGCAGTAACTCTCTCTGTCTTTCAGCGCGACAGAATTTTTTAGAATGAGAGTTTGGGGTGTGTTACTATAAAGTCTGGGTAACACACTGTTTGGTTAATTAACCATAAATGCTAAAAATTACTCACAAATTAAGTACTGTTATTCACAATGACCTTTTCAAACTATACAGTATGAAAGTAACAACAGCAGCAACAAAATCAACGAAAACACCAGTACCAAACTACTTACATGCATGTAGATAAAAAAGAATGTTTCTTTTAAAATTAGTCACACTTGTCCAAATTTACAGTAGGGCAAGTGGAAACCTATCATCATCTCTGTTTTGTATGAGAAAACTAAAAATTTCATGATGCAATTTCTGTTGATATCCTCAGCATAATACTTCATTTTATGCCCAGTTCTTTCAAAGAAAGAAAGCAAATGTCACTTCTAACTTCAAGCTCAAAAAGGAGGATATAGTGAACTACAGGGTGGTCATCCTCACCTCCATCCCTGGAAGGTGATGGAGCAACAGAAGTGTGTTTGCTTTATATAGTACTGATTGATCTGAAAGTAATAGTACAACACTATTATGTATTTGACTTAATGTTGCTATAGTTTTTTACTGTGATAACAATCTTTACTATGATTTAGTTATGCTTTCTGCTTAATATGTGCTGTTAAATTGCCTGATTGCACCATGTTTTGAAACAAATGCTTGGATCTAAGTATTTTACAAGTCTGGAAGTCTGCTTATTGCTTTTGTCACTGCTCAATATAAAGATTAAGTTCACAATCAGCTGGGAAGAAGAGAATGAGAGGGTGCTGGACATAAAAATAAAGAGCCACTGAGATCTTTAACAAATATTACTCTTTTTACATATTTCAGACATTAACAAGCTTGTGACCATGATTTTTGTGATTAATAGTAAGTATGTGAAAATGTGAAAATTAAATTCATGCACTAGGTAGACTAGGTAGCTACTTTATAGTTTTTAATATAGGGAAAAACTCAGCTCTGAAATCCTTAGGCCAATAACCAGGTGCAGACATTATTATAATACGTGTCTATACTGCTGGGGGCTAGAACTATGAATGCATCACCTTCAAATTATTCTGTAAGAAGGTGATTGGGGAAATTAATTTATGTTCATAAGCCAATAATATTAAAACATTCCTACTTTTTCTGCTGCCAGCAAGAGCAATAAAGAATCTGATTCAAGGGATCCCGATAAAACGAAAAGTAGAAAAAAAATGCCAGTACCTGACTTGGTATATTGGGTATCAGTGGCAAGGGTTGGAATTGGGGGGCTGCAGGGGGGCATCTGTGAGAAGAGACATGGAGCTGCATCATGAAGGTCCCAGTCAGTCCCAGCCAGCTCCACAGGGACCCCACTGCAGCCACAGCTGAGTTTGTCAGTTGCGCTGGTGGCACCTCTGTGAAAATACATTTAAGAAAGGGCAAAGTGCTGCACAGGCAGTGAGAACTGAGGAGAAGAAGTGTGAGAAATAGCCCTGCAACACCAAGGTCAGCAAAGAAGGTGGAGGAAGAAGTTCTCCAGGTGCCGGAGCAGGTAATCCCCAGCAGCCTGTGAAGAGACCACGGTGGAGCAGGTATCCACACTGCAGCCTGTGAAAGGATGCACACTGGAGACGGGGAAAAGCGCGAGCAGGTGGGAGCAGAAGAGAGGAGCAGTTGTGTATGGACCACAGCCCTCCCATTCTCAATCCCGCTGTGCCCCTGGGTGTTGGGGAGGTAGAGGAGTGGGGAGTGAAGGAATAAAGGTGAACCTGGAAAGGGGGTGGGGGTATTTTAATTTTTGCTTTTCTTTCTTATCACCCTTTTTTATTTTTGAATTGGCAATAAATTAACTTTTCCCAAGTTGAGTCTATTTTGTTAGTGATGGTAATTTGCAAGTGATCTCTCTGTCTTTATCTCTGCCCACAAGCTATTTTGTTTTATGTTTTTTCATTGTCCTTTTGAGGAGGGAGAGACAGAGAGCAGCTGGGTGGGGGTCTGGCAGCTGGCCAAGGTCAATCCACCACATTTTGACATGACCATGTAAATCTAATTATACACTCAGCCCATGCAGACACACAGGCAAAGGTTTCTGGAGCTAGAATCAGAATCACAATATTAACTAGTGGTATAATAGATGTCGTCATTCATTGCCCGAGAACTGTTTTCAGAATAAGACCATCCAATAGAAGTATTGGATTAGGTTAAGATGGAGAGCAGACACAAGACAGAAATAAATAATGGAATTTTTCAGTCACAAAGAAATCCTGGATATGGAATCAGACAGACATCTGCTCAATTGAATGTATGAATACAGCCTTTTTAGTTACTCCAGAAAAAAATAATCTTCCAAAGCTCTTTCATGCTTTCTTTCTTCTTTCAAATAAATAAACCACCCCCACAACAACAACAAAAAAAAGAAAACAAAAAACAAAACCAAAACCCAACACCTTATCAGAACTATCAGATGCCATTTTCTTGCAAATTTTTTCATTGGTACATTGCCTGCAAGAAGCAGGGCTAGTAGAGTTGCCATTCATTGCTTTGTTTCCTTCTAGAAAATATGATCAGCTAGTCACAAGAAGTGAGTGTTAGCAAACAGATAAATTGCTAGTGCTTACATTAGATATGTGTAGAAAATAACCAACCTCACTACCATTGATTATCCTCCAAGGGTGGCTTAATGTACATGAAATATTTCATTACTATTATGAGTTAACTATTCATTATGTTAATACTTAAACATTATCAAATGTAAAGAGATGCTTAAACAAGGCATTCGGATCATCATTATATGTTTGTGAAAAATAGGAAATTATATTAAAGCCCTGGAAATTCTGAAAGCATTTCTTTCTTTGTTGAATTTTCTCCTTCATAAAACATGCTTCACTCAGTGCAGTTCATAGAAAGAGCAATTACCAGTAGCACAAAAAACAAATTATACAAATAGTACCTTTATTAATAAGCAACGATTCAGCTGTTAAGCAATGCATTATTTTATTTTCTTTTTGTTCCTTATTATCAATGGTTCTGTGGATCAAAAGCAAAGAAAAACTTTGAAATCTTCAGCTTTATCTTTTAAATTTACAAACATATTTACATTTATAAACCTAAACCTCATCATATTGAACAGCAAGGCATTTAAAATATTTAAGGTTGGTTTTGCCAAATAATTAACCACAATGCTGTTATTGTGAACTCCAAATAACCCAGTACAAGTATCAATCACATAGTGAGCTCAATAGTGTTTCAATATGATATATAAGGAGTATTTTATATAGCAAATCTCAGGGAATCGTATATGAATGGACAGTAAATAACCTTCCTATTCCATTAGTTCTTTTCTGATCCATAATATTCCACACAGATTTTAAAAAAAGAAGTAACATGATTTAGAGCAAACTTAGGTGCCTGTATGCTGGAATATTCTGGAGGTATCATCACACAATCTAGTTAACTATTTTGTGTCTTTAAGGCACATCTCTCACCATCTTGGAATAGCACTGGTCCATATGTGAAAGGTGCCACCAGAGGACTCCTAGGAAAAAAGCCTGTGCAAATGAAGCTTTCTGTGCATAACTTACCTTTCCATGGTCAGAAAAATAGGATGGTTTTTTGATCAAGTGCGCAGGGAAAACAGTTTATTTTAATATTGCTGTTTCTACATTCCTTGCAACAGAAACATGCAGATTATCTATCTATCTATCTATCTATCTATCTATCTATCTATCTATCTATCTATCTATCTATCTATCTATCTATCTGTCTATCTGTCTATCTGTCTATCTATCTATCTATCTAAAATTCAGTTCAATGGCTGAATTTACTGGTTTATTATTTTCACTGTGGGATGTATTGCAACTTCACAAAGCCCTGCCAG
Organism: Sula dactylatra; assembly: GCA_013389905.1. Classification (NCBI taxonomy): domain Eukaryota; kingdom Metazoa; phylum Chordata; class Aves; order Suliformes; family Sulidae; genus Sula; species Sula dactylatra. The sequence continues at coordinate 13,431 of WEKW01027070.1, forward strand.
CCTTCATGTTTAACTGGAGTTCCTAACTGGAGTTCCTAAACAGTTCAAGGGAGACCTCAGATGCTCACTAGCAGTAAGAGAATATCAGGTAACATTCAAGAACCCATCCAAATGGAAACATCTTAGAATAAAGAAAGCAATTATTTTTAGAGTAACTACCAGTCCACAGATGATGACAGGGCTTAGATGCTGCCGAACTCCACCAAACTTAAGAGAAGGAGGGATCCGAATACTACTGCACAGAGTCCAGCAGGTATTCATCACAAAAACTCAACTGGGTTTGCAACATGATCCTATCACTTAATTTGCAAGAAACAGAAATGAATATGTGCATGTTGTTTACCTAGACTTTAGTAAAGCCTTTGAGACCATTTTACCCCAGCATCCTCCTGGAGGAACTGGCTGCTCATGGATTGGACAAGTGTACTCTTTGCTGGTAAAAAACTTGGCTGGATGGCCAAACCCAGAGAGTTGTGGCAAATGGAATTAAATCCAGTTGGCAGCTGGTCATAAGGGCTGCTCCCAGGACTCCATATTGGGGCCAGTTCTGTTTATATCTTTATCAATGATCTAGATAAGGGGACCGAGGGTGCTGTCAGTAAGTTTGCAGGTGGCACCAAGTTGGGCAAGAGTGTTGATCTGCTTGAGGGTAGGAAGGCTCTGCAGAGCGATCTGGACAGGCTGGATTGATGGGCCAAGGCCAATTGTAGGAGATCTAATAAGGCTAAATGTCGGGGCCTACACTTGGGTCACAACAACCCCATGCAACACCATAGGTTTGAGGAAGAGTGGCTGGAAAGCTGCCCAGCAGAGAAGGACCTGGGGATTCTGGTTGACAGCTGGCTGAACACGAGCCAACAGGGTGCCCAGGTGGCCAAGAAGGCCAACAGCATCCTGGCTTGTATCAGGAATAGTGTGGCCAGCAGGAGTAGGGAAGTGATCATGCCCCTGTACTCGGCACTGGTGAGGCCACACCTTGAATGCTGTGTTGAGTTTTGAGCCCTCACTACAGGAAGGACGTCGAATTGCTGGAACATGCCCAGAGGAGGGCAATGAAGCTGATGAAGGGTCTGGAGAACAAGTCTGATGGGGAGCAGCTGAGGGAACTGGGGTTGTTTAGCCTGGAGAAGAGGAGGCTGAGGGAGACCTTATCACTCTCTACAACTACCTGAAAGGAGGTTGTAGTGAGGTGGGTGTTGCTGGCTTCTCCCAAGTTACTAGTGATAGGATGAGAGGAAATGGCATCACGCTGCATCAGGGGAGGGTTAGTTTGGATATTAGGAAAAATGTCTTTACTGAAAGAGTTGTCAGGAGGCTGCCCAGAGAGGTGGTGGAGTCACTATCCCTGAAGGTGTTCAAAGAACCTGTAGACGGGGCACTTCACAACATGGTTTAGGAGACATGTTTGTGTTGGGTGGATGATTGGACTTGATGATCTTAGAGGTCCTTTCCAGCCTTAATGATTCTATGATTCTAGGTTGTAGCAAAGTAGGTGTCGGTCTCTTCTCCCAAGTACGAAGTGGTAGGAGAAGTGGAAATGGCCTCAGGTTGCACCAGGGGAGGTTTACGTTGGATATTAGGAAAAATTCCTTCACTGATATGGTTATCAAGCACTGGAACAGTCTGCCCAGTGAAGTGGTGGAGTCACCATCCCTGGAGGTATTTAAAAGGCATGTAGATGTGTCACTTAGGGACATGGGTTAGTGGTAGACTTGGCAGTGTTAGTTCTATGGTTGGACTCAATGAAATTAAAGGTCTTTTCCAACCTAAATGATTCTATGATTCTAATATCAGTGAGGTAGTTTGTTAGTGACATAGATACAAAAAAAAAAAAGAGCTACAGTATATCAGGATTTCAGTCTAAAATATAGACTAATCTTTGAGTCATACAAACCTTTTTTTCTGTTTGGAAATTCTGTAGTTTATCAAGATGAACAGGAAAGCAGATAGTATTGGTTTATTGGTGTTACAATGACATGCCCATTGATACTAGGGCACCATGAAAGTAGCGAATATTTACTACAGAATGGCATCCTTTCTAATTTCAGTCATAAAATAACTTTTTATATTTCTAGATTGTATAAAACACTGCAGTTTACCAATAAACAGATTTTTTAGTAGTCAGAACTCTCTATCAAGTGAGCATCCCCCTCAGTTTTCATGTCTTATTTCTAAAATATCAGAAATGTTTAGAAAATCTTTGCATCTATCACTCCCTTTCATATGAACTTTTACCATTGATTTTATAATTTATGGAATGAAGTATAAAATGTGAAATTAGACTTACCTTTGTGTTAAGTGGATTTATAATAATTTCCCAGAAACACAGCTGATTTTCAGGACTGTTTATCAGTCTACCTGGCACCTGGACAGTTTGCCAATTTCTAGCTTAAATGGGCTTAAATTGCCTGCTTCAAAAACAAAAATAGAAAATTTGCCACCACAGATGATCTTGATACTCATATATTTTCCAGTTATATATTTTTTTTCAGGGAAGAGGATATTAATATTACTGAAACAGTTAATTTTTATAAGGCAGCATTACCCACCATACCAGTGAACTTGCCTGCTGTCTGGACTATGTGCATGGTCATAGACCATTTTTATGTAGCATTTCTGATTATAAATTTTCACAGAATTATATAATAATTGAGCTTGGAAGGGCCTTTTTGATGTGAAATTATCCAGCCACCTACTTAAAGCAGGGCCAGTTCAGGGATTGGTCCAGTAGAATTTTTAATATCTCCAAAGATAGTAATTCCTTTTTTGGTAACCTGTTCCAATTTTTGACCATTCTCATGGTGAAAATGTTTTTCCTTATAAGTAACCCAGAATTCATTTTGTTGCTACCTGTGTCTGTTGCCTCTTGTGCTATCTCAGTAAATCTCTGAGAAAGGTCCTTCTGAATAGAAATTATGAAGTCTTAAAAATGCCTAGGTTGGAAGGGACCTCTGGAGATCATCTGGTCTGAACTGCTGGAAGAAGGGCCTTAGGTTAGGTTATCCAGTGCCTTGTAAAGCCAAGTATGCATTATTTCCAGTGAGGCACAATCCACCACATCTCTGGGCAACCTCTTCCAATATTCTTCTTTTATGTAGGCAGAACTACTCCTAAAGCGACTTGTGCCCATTACATCTTTCCTGTCTTTCTAAATGGAATCTTTTCCCTCCAGCATGTTGAACAGCTGACCCAGTTTGTCTTTGAATTTACCAAGTCCTTTCAATTCCATTATCTAGGTCATTAATAAAGACGACACATAATATTGGCCCCACTATTGGTCACTGAGGGACCTTCACTAGAAATCAGCTGACAGCTGAACTTTGTACCACTGACCATAACCATTTAGGCCCAACAGTCCAGCCAATTTTCTGAAGAATTATAGTCTACTTATCCAATTCTTCTTTCAATAATTTAGATATAAAGATACTATAGGGACTGAGTCAAGTTCTTGCTAAAGCCGAGGTAAATGACGTCCACTGCTCTCTCTTCAGTGCATGGCATTGTCACAGATGCACAAAGCACCTTCTAGGGCCCTAAAACACCAATCTAGAACTGCACTTAGTTAGCCCATTCATCTTTGTTAAAATTAAGAAATCTTGAAATTATTCAGAGCATAATATTAAGATGCTTTTCCCAGTGATTAATCAGATTATGGTAAATTTAGTAGCAGTGAGAAACATAAGACAGAATCTGTAGTTTTAACACAGGTAGCAAGGTAAATTAGATATACAAATCACAGAAAGTTTCACCATAGATTTTATGATTCTGATGTCTTTCCAGAATTCCAGCTCTGACATAAGAAAAGACTTTCCTTCACTTTGTGTCTTTGATTTTTCATCAATCCTTAATGAAGATCAACTCAAATCCTCGCAGTGCCCTTGTTAAAAATTACTTCTGTTGAGCATATCCAAATACTAGAAATGGCCTTTTTACTTTTTTGAGCAAACTTGTGATACAAGCTATAACTAAGTGTGAATGAGAATAACTAAATATTAAGTCTCAGTATTTTCAGTCCCATTACATTAGAGCTAAGAAACTGTTACTGACCCATATTATAGTAGTGTCAAAAAATATATGAGTGGTAAATTCATCTTTCTGAGATCTTTAAATACAAGGAATACAGAAAAAATACTCTAGTTTTATGTAAAAATATCCTTTAGAGTGCAGCATACATCTGCGAGGTTTCAGCCAAGAATAAGGATAGAAATAGAAAGGATATTTTATAACTGAAAGCCTTGCTATATCATCATTAGTGTAATTATCTCAGCAAGTGACCTTCTGCTTGTGTAATCCATTTCATTCTTCATCACTCTTACATTCATAGCAACAAGAAAAAGCTAAGCAAATTTGTTGACTTTTCTTAACTCTTGCCTTTTATTTATTCTTGTAGGTAAGCCACACAATAAAGTAGCAGTATGACTGTATGCCTGAAGGTTTGTTACTGCAGTTAATTCTCTTACCCTATCAGCTCTCTATAAAAATAAGTAAATGTGTTATTTGCTTTATAAATAAGATTCATTATATGTGGCACTGTTTCTTTGTTATGGTTCTAACTAATTTCACAGACGTGTCAAATCTCATCACTGCTTAAAGTCCCATGACATTCAACTTCTTTCCAATCAATCTGCATGTCAGTAGTACTTTTTGTTACAGTTACCCATCAAATGGCAAAGATTAATCATTTATCCATCTGCAGTTTTGATCCTCTGTATTATTTAAACTCTTTAGTAGAGCATGTGGCATATGACAACAAAATGGGGGGATATAAGGCTGGTTCTACATCACCCTACTAAAATCAAAATTGATTACTACGGCAATATAAAGAGACTGAATTGCAACATGTCTGTTCAACAAAATGTTTGACACGTATCAGTAAAATTTGTACATGGAAGCTACTCAGAAGCAAAGAAAAACTGCTTGGAACTTTATTCGAGCATGTGTGCGTATTCACACACAGCACAAGTAAGTTATCTGGGTCTTGAATATGCATTTCTAAAAATTGAAGGTGTTTGAACATGAGCTGTGGTTCACATTTACCCCCTCTATGAATAAATAAACAATTGCATCACCTCAAAATCTGTAAAATTATTTCTTTAACAGACCTTGGTCCCCAGTAGAAACCATGAAATCTGTTGTCCTAGGCCAATAGGTAATGACTATGTGGGAATTTTGAGGTGTTATTTTCACCAAAATTGGGAATAAAACTCCTTAACACCAGTGTAGTATTAAGAAGCAGGCATTCTTTATTACAGTGCTGGTTGCACTGGGGATAATTCCTCCTAGTGTACATACCACAAGTCACAATAAACAAAGCTTATATTGCTCAGTTATATACATATTCATTAGATTTCCTGCAATAGTAATACATATTAATTCTATTTCTTGGAACTAATTATAATACTTGCATCTTAATTAACTATGTGTTTTAAGTACCTTAGGAGCCCCTGAAGAGGTATCAAGTCGTCTCTGGTGTTTCCTAGTGGTTTGTTGAAGGGGTGTTTTTTTTGTGTCTNTTGCACTGGGGATAATTCCTCCTAGTGTACATACCACAAGTCACAATAAACAAAGCTTATATTGCTCAGTTATATACATATTCATTAGATTTCCTGCAATAGTAATACATATTAATTCTATTTCTTGGAACTAATTATAATACTTGCATCTTAATTAACTATGTGTTTTAAGTACCTTAGGAGCCCCTGAAGNGGTGTGTTCATTTCAAATGGTGTTTTGACTCTTATCTAGATGGAGATGTCCTTAGTTCCTTTCGTCTTGGTTTCAACTGGCATCTGCTGCTAGGTTGTTTGCATCCCTCCAGGATGTCCCCAGTCACGCTTGTGAAGATTATGTCCTTGAGTGCATTCTTGCCTGAGGCCCCTTACAACGTTACTACTAATAAAATTATTGGTTTATTCCAATATATTTGTCGCTGGTCAACTCCAGAGCACAGCAGGATGACGGTGTGTTACTCTGTCATTCTTAGGAATGATCCCTCTGCCAAGTAAGTTGAAGAAACAGCATAGGGAAGCTGATGTATTCACATTATTCAACACTTCTCTTATGGGTACAGATTTTCTGAAGATATAAGCATATCATCTTTCAGAATTATATGCACAAAGTAAAAGAGTGTTTCCATTACTGTAACTCTCTGTGCCAAACCCTGTCCTCTGAGACTTGCCACAATTTCTATTAGCATCAACAGCAGCTACATGTAAGTATTAGATGGCAGGCGGATCTGGTCCTCTGACTGAGAAGTAGTCACAGGGAGCACTCCCGTCTGAATGAAAAAGGAACAAAATGCCAATTGATTTGCATAGGATGTGAAGGAGATTTAAAGCTGTTAGTTCAATGTTAGAATTAAGTTCTCATATAAAATATTCTTTGTATTTTTCCAGAGGCTATGTTGAAATACTTCCCAAATCTATTCATTGCCAGTCAATATTCAAAGAACACTAATGTAACAGGGAATCTCTGAGATTTTCAGATGAAGGAGAAAATTTTAACGTATCTTCCTCTGATCATACATTTGAAAAAGTCTTCTGTTTTACGGACCATTTTAAACTACAGAATTCAGGGCACAGTGTTTTGAATATCTTCAAAGTAAGTTCAAATACATTTAAAAAAATTATATATTCTAACTGGAATACCACTTTTCTTTTTTATAAGTAGTTTTAGGGGGCTTAGAAATAGTTGTGTATGTTAAAATAAATTTCAATTCCTGATTCAGTAAAACAAAATATATTTCAAGTATTAAAACTTATTGAAAAAATGACAAACATTACCAAGTTGATTATTGGTTTTTTATGCTTAATCCAATTTAAAAAAATCTAATAGTTAAGGCTTTTGTAAGTCTCCTGTCAACATCTAAAATGTGTATAAACAGTAATCAATTTTTTTGAAATGGAAAAACTGTAGGTCCTAAAAACCCAAATTCTAAGGACAAAAATAGAATAATAATAAATAAAAAACCAAAAACAAACAAAAAAAAACCACGAGAGGAGTAGGTAAATATAATCTGAATAATAAGACAAATAATCTTTACTGTCTGTTAATATTTACAGAAATGTTATGTATTTATATTGCAATGAAATTTAAGTAAACAAAACTTAGCTTACTTAATTAGGTTTCTTGAATAGAATTAAAATTAGGCTGCCTAATGAATTTACATCAATAATGCCTGAAAATGTTATGATTATAAGAATGTTAGGAAATCTAGCCCTTCTGATATGAAACCCCCCCACCAGACTTATTAAGTACTTCCACATTATTCAGAAGTTTTTTAAAGAGGAACAGAATAACAAGAAGCTGTTCCTAAGAAAAAAAAAAACACACAAGTAACATCATAATAAAACTACAGAATGTAAAGCAATATATTTCAGTGACCATTTTTCACAGTCCTCCTGTAACTTGTGCAAGCCTTCTCAGTCATATTAAAGATAGTATTTCTGATTCTACATTGTGATTTTAAAGGCAGTTCTAACTGGGATTTGTTGAACAATTCTGAACAATTTACATTTTCGATCTTACAGAACACTTTATGCTTCCAGAACAAACAGATGAAGGCAATAAAAAAGTGATTATTCACTGAAAATCTGTTCATTTAGCTCCTCCTTAAAATATAAAACAAGATCTGTGAGTTAATCTGAAAATTCCATAAAGCACAGTATTTTAATATTCATAGAAAGTTCCTCATGCTGCATTTAAATTACGCTATGTGGTCTCTGCATATGCCCATAAGTAGCTTTTCAACTATCTCTAGTTTATTAAAATAAGTATTTCATCTTATTAGGGAAGTGACTGTTTGTCAAGTCTGTCTGGCAATGTTGTTCAGGTATTTGTTCCTTAGATGTTCAAAATACTTAAAATGGACCCCAGACTAAATGTGGAGACTGTCCAAAAATGTCATGCATATAAATGTAATTAAAATAAAGATTAAATATAATCCAAATTAAAACATCTGTAGAAAGTTGTCAAAACTTGTTTTGGGAAATAAATTTTATTTACTTATATCATTTAGATCATTAGGTATTTCAGGACATAGCTGCTGACTATTCCATTATTTCAGAGTAATCACGGAGGAAATAACTAAAACTGAGTTAGAGATGGTTTCTTCTCAGAATTTTTTTCTTTCTTTTTTTTTTTTTTTTTGAGTTGCCAAAATTTTTCCTGGGACAAAAAAAAAAAATCAAAGTCTAGAAAAAGTTTTGGAACTGCAAAACAGGAAAAAACATATGGGTGAAGTGATGCATTCTGAATAAACACTTTTATATTTTGACCTCTTTTCTTAAAATATTGGCGGTGAAGTGTGACAAACACTTTCATTTTGGAAAGCTGACAAGATTAAGAATAACAGCAAAATATGAAACCAGACTATTTCGGAGAACTAGCCAGTTCAAGTTAATTGATTTGGTAGTGCATTGTACTTAATACTTAGCTGTGTTTTAATTACTGAAAGAAATACAAAGGTGGATTGGGTGTATTTGTCGAGGTTTTGGCAGCAGGGGACTGCAGGGACCTCTGTGACAGGAGACCAGGAACTGCCCTATGTCAGACATAGTTTGTTCTACCCAGTTCCCGATGGTTCCAGCGGGTTCTACAATGATGTCACAGAAGCCATGACTAACTCCGTCAGCAATGCTGGTGGCAGCTCTGTGAAATGAAAGGACAAAATGCTAGACAGGCAGAGAAGTGAGGAGAAAAAGTGTGAGAAACAGCCTGGCAACACCAGGTGAGAGGAGAAGGAGAAGGCAATGCTGCACATGCTGAAGCAGGGGTGTCCCTGCAGATTGTATAGAGACTGTGGTGGAGCAAGTGTCCACTATGCAGCCTGTGGAATGACCCACATTGGAGCAGGGGAAAAGTGTGAGCAGGTAGGAGTGGAAGAGAGGAGTGTTATGGACTGATCACAACTCCCATTCCCCATCCCCTCCTGCACTGCTTGTTGCTGGGAGGAGGTAGAGGAGTGGGGAGTGTAGGAGTGAAGTTGAGCCTGGAAAGGAGTAGGGAGCAAGACATTGTTTTAATTTTTGGTTTTGTTTCTCACTATCTTATTTTTTTTTTAAATTGGCAATAAATTAACTTTCCTCAAGTCTAGTCTGTTTTGCCTGTGATGGTAATCAGCAGGTGATCTCCCTGTCCTATCTCAACCCACTGTTTTTTTCATCCTAGTTTTTCCCCCCATCCTCTTGAGGAGAGGGAATGAGAGAGCAGCTGGGTGGGCATCTAGCAACTGGTGAAGGTCAACTCACCACACAAAGAGAAGCAAGTGTTAACCTGATGCAGAGGCACATTTTCTGGAAAGCAAATTGTATTTTTACAATTAAAGGCTAAAAATCAATTAATAAACTGATGATAGCAATTAAATGTTAGTGTAATTTGCTTTTATAATATAATTATATATTAATAACTTAAAGAAGTTTATTTTTGTAGGAGTTACACTGGCATTCCCCCCTTAATTCAAGTAAACATGTCATGATGCTTGGTATCCTTTTTTTGGGCAAATTAAAAAAGAAAAAAAAAAAAGAAAAAACAGAAAAAGAAAATTAAATGGAAAAAACCAAAATACACCATAACAAAACATGCTTTATTTTTCATGGCAAACTCTCTATACATCCAGTAAGGAAGCTGAGCAGAGAGCACAAATATCCACACACTACTGTAAAGCTAAAGGTAGGGCTGAATTTCTTCTTCCAGAAAAAGTGCTTTCTGGATGTTTTCTTCCAGTTTTGGTATTTCATTCAGCATATGCAGATTTTTCCATTAAATTTTTTTTTACTTTGAGTTTTTTGAGGCCTGGAACACAGCTCCCACAATGCAGCTAACAGAGGCAGCCAGCAGATATGCCACAGTTTTCACAAAAATTCACACAGAAGGATGTGCAGAAGGGTGCCTCAGATAAATTTGTGCCACAGTAACAGTCTCAGATATGATGGTAACACAGAACAGAGCAGATTCCCAGCAGATGTTGGAGCTGGTCTTCTTGCCAGGGTAGAGGCTTTGACACAGACTGAACTCCAGAGCTCATCCAACTATTTGACTTGTCTTCCATGTGGGCACAAAGGCTACTGAGCCAGGAAACTTGGACATGATGAAAAGTGACTACAAAGCTCTGTGGGTGTTAGCCAAGGGCATGGGGGCCAAGGGAGTGTTCTCTTCAATCCTGCTGGTGAGGAGAAAGGGAGTAAGAAGAAGGGCACTAATAGGATAAGTCAATAATTGGCTGTGGAAAGGAGTTGGTGATGGGGTTTTGCATTCTGTGACTATGGAAGCCTGTTTGCTTATTATTGTCTGCTTGGGAAGGATGGGATCCACCTCACCAACCGGGCAAAGCTATTTTTGCCGATAGGATGGCTGACCTCAAAAAAATGGTTTTAAACTAAGATTGATGGGGGAAATGAGAAAGTAACTGATAGCCCTATGAGGCAATGATGTACAGGGTCAATGAAAAAAGGGCATGGGCTGATGTGAAAGATGTAGGTGGTGGTTTCTTGTCCCAAGTGACAAGTGATAGGACAAGAAGAAATGGCCTCAGGTTCCGTGGGGGGGGGATTAGATTGGAAAAATTTCTTCACTGAAAGGATTGTCAAGCATTGGAACAGGCTGTCCAGAGAAGTGGTTGTGTCAGCATCCCTGGGGGTATTTAAAAGACGTGTAGATGTGTTGCATAGGTACATGGTTTAGTGGTGGACTTGGCAGTGTTAGGTTTATGGTTGGACTCGATTATCTTAAAGGTGTTTTCCAACCTAAATGGTTCTATGATTCTATGACAAGAATGGATCGCAAAATCAACAAGGTAGGGCTTAAGCAGGGTCAACTCTAGCAGTTACATGTAAGCAAGGAAGTACCTACAAGGCACCATTATGGAGAAAATCCAAAACACTTTCTAGGAAAAGTCCCTGTACACTAATGTGCAGAGGGTCATGTTGCCACCCAGAGGGACCTCGACAGCCTAGAGAAATGGGCTGACAAGAACCTCATGAATTTCAGCAAGGGGAAGCCCACAGTCCTCTGCCTGGGGAGGAACAACCCCAGGCACCAATATATGCTGGGGGATGACCAGCTGGAAAGTAGCTTGGCAGAAAAGGCCCTAGGGGTCCTGATGCACAGGAAGTTGAAAGTGAGCTAGCAATATGCTCTCACAGCAAAGGTGGCTAACAGTATCCTGGGTTGCATTTGGCAAGGTATTGCCAGGAGGTTGAGGAAGGTGTTCCTTCTGCTTTACTCAACACTGGTGAGGCCACACCTGGAGTGCTGTGTCCAGTTCTGGGCTCTCCAGTACAAAAAAGACATGGACATATGGGAGAGAGTCCAACAAAAGTCCATGAAGATGATGAAAGGACTGCAACATCTCTCCTGTGAGGGAAGGCTGAGAGAGTTGGGACTATTCAGCCTGGAGAAGAGAAGGCTCAAAGGTGATCTAACCAATGTATATAAATACCTGAAGGGAGGTTGCAAAGAGGACAGAGCTACGTCTTTTCAGTGGTGCCCAGTGACAGGACAAGAGGCAATGAGCACAAACTGAAACACCTGAGGTTCTCTTTTAACATCAAGAAACACTGTTTTACCTTGAGGGTGAGTGAGCACAGATTGCTCAGAGAGCTTGTGGAGTCTCCCACACTGGAGGTATTCGAAAGCTATCTGGACATGGCCCTGGGCAGCCAGCTTTAGGTGGCCCTGCTTGAGCAGGGGAGTCAGATGAGATGACCTCCAGAGGTTCCTTGCAATGCCAACCATTCTGTGATTCTGTGATCTGTAACTAAAAATCCCCATACAGCTCTTGCCACTGAAAAACAAGCTCCAAAATTTCACAGTGTTTTCAGGAAGGTATTGCATCTAGTCATCCAAATAAGCCAATTCCTGAAAGATTATTGTTCATCCTACTTTCCTAATCCTGAAATCAAGACATACCACACTACTTCTCAAAGCTTACAAAAATACAGAAAAAATAAAAATTGACTATTTGAAGAAAATAAATTGTAAAAATATGGAGTTCAGGAGCTTGGAGGCAAAGATTACTCAGTTTATATTTATACTTGCTGCATTTTAGCAAATCACAAATCTGAGGAGTCTTACTCAAGGTTTTTTGTGGTTTTTCCTTAGGGCTGGAAATAGTGATATAAGCCTGAAATGTCCCGAAGTTCATTAAAAGTTCTGAAGAGCATTCTGATTCTCTGATTCTAATGTTCTCTGATTAGTAAGATTTGCTATATACATAAGATTCTATTCAGTGGTAATAATATGATGCAGATAACAAATATAGTGACTATAATTGCCGTGCATTGTACCCCTGTAAAGGTTTTCACAGATTCACAGAAAATTTCTGGCCTTGGGAGAACTTTGTAGTGTGCTATTAAGACTTACATATCTTGATTTCTTTCAGCCCTCTTGCATTTTAACTATTTCTTTGAGATCTATCTTGTATTATTTATGGTGCCCAAATATAAGCAGCACTACAATGGATTTCAAAGACAGGTATTAGCATCATAAAATCAGGTGACTATTTTTTCCTCAAAATCTCAGAATAATTGAGAATGCTTTCTTTGTATTAACTCTCATAGAAATCAATGTGTTGTATGAAAAGATTCTAAGTTGGGCTTAGAAATGCTTACAATCTCCTATGAGAGATTGTAATAAGTATAAATAAGCATACAGAATCTCTTTGTCCTTCCCTCTATATTCCTTCCTGAGAAAGCACAGCACTTCTGCTATCCACCATCAGTTTTATCACCTATGGAAACTATTCAGATTTGCTTTAGGTGTGCTGAAAGTCCAGGTGTTGGAAGCTATCAGCTGGATGGTGCAGTGAGCCACTACACACCCTTTATTACCGATCAGACTGTGATGATGACTTCTGAGCCTTTCAGTGGACAGAAGTTTGTTACTAATTCATACCATTGCAACTCTTCTCTAGGATGACTTACTACCACAGAAATTTTAGACTTCTTAAACCAACTCTGTTAAACTCAGTATTGTACTAACTGGAGTACAAGAATGACAGTTTCTTCAGCCAAAATCATTTATTCATTAAAAAAACTTAATTAAAAAACCCTGATAAAATATACTTCCTGCAGCTGTAAACTTGAAATGGAGTGAGGAATAATGATCCTATCATACATAAGGGAACCTCAACAATATGTGTTACTCAGCCAGTACTAGCTGATTGTTTATTCATTAATCTTCAAAAGAACCTACATTGCCTTAAGATACAGAAGGTACAAGCAATTTATATAATCAGTTGCACAGGTTTCTACACCAGATAACAGGTTGTCATGAAAGTAGTTAGAAAGGCTGAAGAAAAAATGAAAAGAAATCAGTTTCACATTGTGTGGGTCATAACTGGATCAGTCAGCGCTTATTAATTTTATGCAAGTTAAAGTTAAGACAGTGCTTATTAATTTTATGCAAGTTTATGTCACAATTTTATTTAGCATAGATTCATCCTCAGTGATGGACTGATATTCTCTACCACCTAAAATTAATGTTCTGACATTGAGTTCTTTAACACCTACTGAAGAAAGGCATTCAGACACAAACTAAAACTTGCCTACAGTGAGTCTGATTGTCATGTTTTTGAAATGCAGTTTAACAGGAATTATATGTTGTCTGACAGAGTCTCTCAGAGTCATCATGCAAAATTGGTAGCAATTTTTTTAATGTTTCACCTGTACTTTGATGCTTACATTTACGATAATTATCAGTAAATGACAGTTCTCTTTGAGACTCTCAGATCCTAATTTTTCTAAATAATTCAACATCCAACATTTGAGATTTCTAAGAAATCTGATTACATTGTCTATTGCCCAAATAAGACTTAAATTCTTTTGAAAATCTTTTTCCAGTCATATGTGCTTATCTTGAAAGTCTGTGTATATTCCAGTCCGTTGGTCCTTTGAATGTGTTCTAGTTGCTTTTCTGTCTTCTAGTCCACAGAAGAATGAGGTTATGATCGTTAATTGTTACTCATTCTCCCAATCCTTATTTTACATGAAGCTTGGATTTTTCACAGAGGTCCTCTACTGACATGGGATTTTGATGACCTCGCCTTGACCAAGAGCTCAGTGCAATGTAAACTGTGATAAGCATAATAAGCCATGGCCAAGAGGACAATGTAAACAGGATCAGACTATGAGCCATGGTTTGGGCCATGGACCATATGTCACAGGAGAGCATTACCTGACGTTGCTGGAAAGGTACACCAGGATGTCAACATGGGCTGTTCACACTGGTGTCCTGGGCTGACACCTGTGAAGGCCTTCAGAGGCAGAGACTGGGAAAGTGTTGGTATGTAGCTTTCAGACCCCACATGGAAGTCAATGCCCAAGGTAGCACCGCTACATGTGGGAGCTGAAACATGATTTATGGGATGATAAAGACTTGTTGGAGGAAAGTCACCTTTCCCTGGCTCAGCTATGTCATCTCACAGAAGTGGTAACCCAGGCATGTCCTTGTCAGTGGGGTGTGTGTGTGTAGGCATGCAGGTGTGAGTGAACCACTCCCTTTGACATGGCCTATGCCATACTTGGCCTACTATTAAACTGAGCTTAGCAGTGTCATGTTTTTGATGTTCCATTTACTTTCATAACCTCTACCAAGACAGAACTGGAAAAGTGTTTTGGCAATCCTTAGAGATTGTATACAGCTCTTTTTGTTGCTATTAGACCATTTATCTACATTATTATTACTGGATGATAGTGTGGCAAAAATTAAGCAATGCCCTGCTTGGAAATGGGATTTCTTCTCTCTTTTCTAAAGGAACAACTGTTTTGAGAGAATGTTTTCCTCAAATGCTCAGATTACTTTTTTCTCCCCTGAAAAGATTATTTGTATGTTTTTGAGAGATAAGGCTGCCTTTCAAGGAGTGTTTGGATTTTTTATTACTTTTTTCTCTTTTCATGGCTCTTCTGCAGTAGTAGATGTGATTGCAGTATTGGTTAACTGGATATGTTATGAGTGTTAAATTCCATAAGTAAAGATGTGTTTCTTCTTCCAAATAACTTTTTTGTGATGTCTGTCCTCCCTAGTGAATAGCTGCATGAGATGCCTTAGTAACTTTTTAGAAATCTTTTTTTTTTTAGATAATTTTAATATATTTTCTACCTAGTGTTTGAACAAGCTACTTTTTCAGTTTAGTATATTTTCTCCTTATTTAAGTTGTAAAGTAAGTTCTAAACATAATTGCTGTCTTCCAGACAGCTACTCAAACATTCCCACCTAATCCTTTTATAAAATTCTCTAACTTGTACCTTTGTTTCTTCTTCAAAACTACCTGCATTTTCCCGCTTGGTAGATGAGTTAGCTACCTTTTGCCATTCAATTCTATTTGTAACATATGTTCTCCATAAGCTATTACATTCTTTGTCTACTTAATGTTTAACCAAATTTCAGGTGTTTTGATCAAAGAGACTATTCTGGGGATGATAAGTATACTTACAGTCTTCTTTCCTCTCCCAGTCTAATATTGCCTTTGTAGCACAATTGTTCACGTTATCCGAGCACTAGAGACTCCTACAGATAGATGTCTTGGGTACTGAAATATGATAAAACTGTAGTGATTAAATCTTGTGAATATTTGGGTTTCACATAAGAATTTCCATTGTTGAAATATTAATGAGTGATATTGATAACAGTAGTGAGAAAAGGTTGCATGCTTCTCATAAGCAGTCTTTGGATAAGTTTCCTAACATGGTGATAAACAGTAAAATGGTGAGCAAAATTCTGTCATTTCAGAGATTTGTTAGCAACATATAGGTGAAAAATCCCTATTAATTAATTCCCTAAAAGATTAGGACACTTTTTGTAATCAATATAACAAAAAATTTTCATCTCTTTACTGAATTTCTTGACTTGTGTTATGAGTGTGAGGGTGGGTGAGTGATGAGAAGACATTAGAACGGACATGAATTCTGACCTGTCAAGATAAAAAAGAGCCTCCATCCTTCTATGGCAAGGCACTTCTGAAAAATCAAAGTATTTCAAAATCTTTAGGTTAAACAGGGAGAATAAACAGCAAGTCAGTAGAAATAGTATTAAATATCGACCTAAAACATCAGTGGAAGCCATTCAAGAAAAGTGCTGAGAATTATGATGTAAGCATCAAATTTCTGAATATAAACATGGGCTGATGCAAACCAACTCTCACCTGTCCCCAGAGCTTTCAACTTTGAAAGGCAAAGCCCTGCTTTCAGTGAGATGTGGAAATGAAGAGGCGTTACATTCCATTCTTTTGGGTTACAAATTATAATGACATAATTTCAGGAGTAATTGAGTTTTCCATTGCACTAATTAAAACCTGAAATATAGATTAAATGAAATAAATCATATTCTTTAGGGACCTGCAAGTTTATTATGTGTAACATTTATAATCCAGTTCATGTAAGTAGAGTCAATTAAAGTTTCTCAGCAATGTTTTTTTGTTCTTGTGCCCTCTCTCTGCAGGACTTTATAACTTGGGCAATATTGGAGCTAGCTCCAATTAAGACACATTTAGCATTGGATTCTTTACAGTTTAGACATTAATTGATTTGCTAATCCCACAATATTTTGGGTGATCTTATTAACTGTGCTTTTGTAGAATAAATGCAAGTGTATTTTAAAGCACAGTAATTCCTGATGATGTGAAATAAGAGACAAGTTTGTAAACTGAAACCTGATGTAGATGAATAGTTCACAGAGATTAACTTAATGAGCTTCCATTCAAACTCTCCTTCTATAGTTGGAAAGAGGAAGAGAAAGGAGGAGAGCGACCTTCCTAAATACAGTTTAAAGGGGTAAGTTCAGGTCCCTGTCTGAATCACCCTGGTGACGTCAGTCTCTCCTGCAGCCTCCAGAAGTATCCTACAGGGATTGGCATAACTAAGCTGAAGTTGTTAGCCATTTTGAACAGTTACTTCTCCCAACGTCACTTACCATCCTCACTTACGCTTGGTCATTTTTAAATATTTGTATGACTTCTAGTAATTAAGAGAGAATTTTTAATGGTTCATACTGCTATAGTAACACATATACATATGCTATATATGCTATAGTAACATACATAGCATATATATATAAAAATCAGTGTGATAGAAGCTCAAAGTATACACACATTTTAAGGAAATCAATATCTGAGTATGCAATTATATAAGGGTATATACAACATAACAATCTGTACAGCATATCCAGTAGATACCTTTGCATGAGCACTGATTGTTTAAATATTTTCCTGTAATAATCTCCAAAATATTTTAAATATGCATAAAATACATTAAAAAAACCCCTAAAAGATGATAGGAAATATTTCTATTTTACTCTCCACACATTTCTCCAATCCATATGAGAATGATTTTCTGAACCATTTTGATTGTTATCCATGGGCGCCTTCTGCAAAGAACTGATAAGTGACAAAGACGACCTAATAGCCTGTTAATGAGCTCTTTCCCCAGCAGAATTTTAAGTCTGATTCAGGAGGGTCACTGCCAGCCAAATATTGAATTATTAAGTATGCTAACTAATCCAGCCAAAGGCACCTATTTGTAAAATTTTGAACTTGGAGATTATCAAACAGACTTGAATAAATTGTACTTTGTTCCTAGTTTGCAGTAGAAGATTAACAAAATTAATTATTGTAGGGTAGTAAGATATTTAATTTAGACTATGATGAGAGAGTTGATATTTTGGTATCTTCAGTAACTCCAAGAAGCATTTCTATTTTTCATTTAATAATCAAAGCAAGAAGAAAAGAGTAAGTTGGACATTTTTTTCAGTCTTTCCTGTTTTTAAAGGGACTTTAGCAATAGATCCTAAAGAGTTGCCATTACCTGAAAAAGTTCGAACTGAAATTTAGCATGTGTAGGTATCTGTGTGTTTTTGTGTGCACACATTTTCCAGATTTACCACCATCCTGTGTCTCATGTCAGAAGCAGTAATAATATGCCAGATGCTTAGTATCATTAGATTTTGGTCTAATTTGTAATTCTCCAAGTGGCTGAAAGTAAGGTTCCAGTTGCCTCACCCCCTGCCATTGTTCTCCAGGATCTGTAAAATCTGTAAGACTGATGCAAGCATTGATCAGTTGGACTGTTAAATTTATAGAATTAAGAACATTTGGACATCTATTAATTTTTAATTTTGGAAGATGTACTTTCAGTTTGGAAGATGTACTTTCAGTCTATGAAATAGTTCTTAACTCTACTGATGAAGGAAAACCTGTACAGTTACGTTCTCTTTTCTGTGAGCCCAATCTATCTGGTACATATTTAGCAATTAATTAATTAATTTGGAAAATTTAATAGTTTAAGAACTGCTGGAGAAAGAACATTAGGGATTTTTGAAAAACATACTCCATTAACTGTTCTCTAGGCCATTAATTTCCTTGGGGT
This sequence comes from Sula dactylatra, assembly GCA_013389905.1. NCBI lineage: Eukaryota > Metazoa > Chordata > Aves > Suliformes > Sulidae > Sula > Sula dactylatra. The sequence continues at coordinate 31,787 of WEKW01027070.1, forward strand.
CTTATGAAGATTAATTAGTTAATGTGCTCTGAAGACCCAAAGTTGCAATTTAAATTATGAGTTATAATTATTATTACTTTTCAAGTGTTACAGTTATATGAAATTTTATTGACAAATGTGTTTTCACCTGTATTTTTTGTTCCTGCAATAGTCCTTAACTATACAGTTAGAAAACTTGTATGATATTAGCCTAGCTTTAGCCCCACCAATCTTCTTTTTTTTTGTGAGTAGTAATTTCAGTTTTAACAATTGTACTCTCCTTTACAGAAAGATTCATTGCTCTGAATAGAAACTAAAATTAATATTGCATCTTTGACTCAGAAAACAGACATAGACACAAACAGTAAACTGCCATATCACAGAAAAAGAAAAAAAAATGTTATCGTATATGTTTTTTATTTATATTTAAAGAAATTATATGGGTAAACAAGGATGGGAAGACTTACTTGTGTTAATTACAGGAAAAACTATAAGGTTTTGTTTATTTTTAAAATATAGCAGCAGATGCCCTGGCTATTATTAGCCCTTCTTTTCCTTATTGGTGTGTTTACCATTTTTTTCACTCATAATGTATTCCAGCAAAAACGCCAGAAACCCCAAGAAACCCCAAGAAATCTCTCGAGACTGCAAAATTCCCACTTTAGTTTGAAAAAAGGGATACCATGTAATTCTAATAGGCTTTTCCATTATCTTAGTTTACATAATTTTTTTCACTGAAAAACTTTCTGATGTGGGAGCTTTGTCCAGGAGCAGTGTTCCATGCAAACAGATCCATGGCCAAAAGGACAATATATCCAGGAACTGACTGAGAGCCTTGGGATAGGCCATGGACCAGCACCTGAAAGGAGAACAAAACCTGAAGCTGCTGGAAAGGTGTACTAGGATATCAAGTGGGCTGGTCACACTGGTGACCTAGTAAACCAAATTTAGCAGTGTCACATTGTGTGTGTATATCACTTGCTTTTCCATTGAGAGAGTTTACTTCACTATAGTCGAGTTGCCTTGTCGTATTTGCCTAATGCAACACTTGAAATATTTGCTTTTGACTAGATGCCATGAAAACCTTGAAATACCTGTACTTAGCACTCAGAAATCAGACCCTTCCTGTTCGTGTCTTAACTAAGTCCTTGTTTAGTTTACCACAGGGTTTTCTATGCCAACTGCAAGATTAAATTAACTAGGTCACAGCGAATTAAGGAGACTTTAGAGATAGTACTCAGATACTATGATCTAAAATGGATCATCTAGAAATATGAATGGAAGGCAGTGGAGCAGATCCCCAGGTCACCCCACAAACTGAAACGGGTCACTGCCCATGAGTATGGGACAAGTTAGGGGGTGCAGGGGAAGAGCATTTTAGGATTGCACAAGAACTTTTTATGGGATATTTAGAGTAGGAGCCAAAGGTAGAGAAATAAGGGGACTAAGGTGGTTTGGGAAGGAACAAGCAAGGAAAAATAGAGAAAAAGGGATAAAAGTGGGTCTTGTGTAAGCACATGCCACGTTGATATGCTTACTTGGCCATGCCCTGTGCCTCACCAGCACTCTGTCCTGTCTTCTTAAATTCCTTCCCAACCCTGTCCTGGGTGAAGGTTCCCTATGCAGTGTGCATGTGTTTTTTGTTGGGGAGACTGAGTCCAACAATTGCAGTGGGACCATGGCTCAAAGGGGACCGTGCATCCGTAGTGCCAATGACTAGAGCAGTATGGATGTGTGTGAGAGTGTGATCACTACCAAGGATCAAGCCAGACAACCAGCGAGTGGGTGAAGTAGCCTGGGAGCAAAGGTGTGTGGGTACGTCTCTGTGAGTGTGACCACAGGAGGAATTGGCTATCAGTCAGAGGGATGATGGGATCCTGACCAGCTTTTGGAGAGACTGAAGGGTCTGAGGTAATGTGTGTGCCCCATTTTGCACCCTTTTGCACATGTACGTGTGCTTTTGTGTGAGAAGTATATGGGGAGAGCAGCAACAGACTGCCTGTTGAAGGCCAGCTACTGGAGGGATTCACAGTGTGTGTGTGTGTGTGTGTGTGTGTAAGGGGGGGCCTGTACCAGCAGCTGGAGTAGGAATGTGGCCTTGGGGGCTCCTGTGTCCAGGGGCCAGCAACTGGGGAGACTGGATTCCAGGGGCAGCTACTAGGCAGGCTGTGTCTGAGCCCAGATGCTGGAGGGATCCACCTGTACGTATGTGTATATATATACACTAGTGGACCTTCACCCAGCTCAGCCAAAGAGAAATGATGAGGCAGTTGATACTGTTTGTGTTTAAGTGAATGATGTGTTTTCTATTTGTGTTGCTCTGTGTGGTGGACCATGTGTGTATGTGTTGTACATATGTGTTTCTGCATGTGCCTATTGGGGATAAATGGAGCTGCCTCACTTCCATTGACTTTCTGGATTCAGCAGTCTCTAATAAAATAAATGAAAACTCAGTGCCATTTACTTCACTAAAGCCATAAGAGGGCCAACTAGTTCAAAGGCATGGTAACTCTGGCATTTATAGCATTAATGTTATTCTTGTTTACCTTTACCCAACCATTTCCTAGTCATTTCTTAATGACAAAACTTCACACTGGGGCATGCAAAGTATTCTTAATATTTTATTTCTCTTTTCAGTGTTCTCCCTCTCAACATCTTTCAGAGCTACAGCATAAATACAGTTCATTACTATAATGTACTGATGGGTCTGATTTTTTACACTAGCTGAGCAACCGAAGTGTTCCTGATCAAACACTTTTCCTTTCCTATTCCTAAGGAAAGGAGGGAGTCAGCACCCTTACCACATATTATATTGAATTTCCACTAGATGTTTTCAACTCTTAAAATTGTTTAACAGTAATGAAAAAGAGTGAAGCATTGTTTTGGAATGAAATCCCCAAGAGAAACTGTATAAAGCTCTAATTTATTACTTCTTTCTTTCTTTCACTCACTGAGATTCTAGTTGTGATAAATATACATCTTCCAAAGATGCTGAGGAAATAATTGCCTGAGCTGCCACATCCTATTAGTATAACAATTTTCATACTTTTTAAAGAGATAATTTTTAATTACAAATTGAATCTGACAGATCAAGTTGCTTTATGGATCCTTAAAATATATTTACACATTTGATTGTTCATGGTGTGCAACACACACCATTCATTCACAACCGAAAATGCTTAGGTTGGTATTCATTCTATTACCGTGACTGATTTTATTTCTCTAAGTCAGTTCTAATATCTAAGCCTTATACTATAGGTTAATGAGGTTCTAAAAAAATGTCTTGGCCTCTCAACAAAATAAAACCATTGCATCAGCATCCAGTTCTACAGCATAACAGAGAAATGTTGAATATATTTGCATTTGAGATATTATTAGTCTGTTGGTGAAAAAGAGAGGAACTTTCAATGGGCTTTCTCACTTTGTAGTTTCTAATAGAAGCTCCATTTTCATCTGTCACTTTTCAGAGAGCAGCACTCAAACTTTGCAGCAGTTTGCCATCTGCTCACACTTATGCCCACTGTTCTGTTTGCAAAATGTTCAATATTTGTTTTCAGACAGAAGGACTCAAGGTCACTTAAAAAGAAAAAGAGAAATGAGTCAAACAGTACAGCAGAAATGTAGCTAATATCATAGCAGGACAGAAACTGTCCTCGTGGAGGTTTTTCTCCTTGCCTCACCACTGAGTGCATTCTGCAGCCTATCAAAGGCCTGTGACACCTGTAGTTTACATATGTATTAATTAGGCTATGATTAAAATTATTTTGCCTTAGGCTCAAATATAAGCGTGTTAAAGAAGTGTAACCAGCAACAGTATGTAAGTATTTTGTAACTCTCTAATGACAGAGCCAAACATAACATACATATATTTCACATAATTATGAGAGTAAGGTGATCACCAAAGTTTTGAACAGAGATGGGTGTCGTCTTCACATAGAAGTCATTCAAGTAACAACAAATTGCCAGGGAAAGGACAAGATAAGCATAAGACTGCAAAAAAGCAGGACATTATGTTGAATGTACAGGAGGGATGACTGGCAAAAGCAAGGCCAAGATAAACAGTGAGAGAGGTGGAGGAGACCCCCTGTTCATGAAGAGTGCAATAGCATAAAGCCATCGGGCAAAAGCAGGAAAAATGAGAAAAAGAAGACAATCCTGCTTCAGTTCCTATTTTTTCAGGTTTTTGTTTAGTTTTTTGTTTTTGTTTGTTTTTAAGCATCCTCTTAACAGTAATCTCCAATTCCTTCATTGGGAAGATTTCTCAGGGACTAGTAAATGTGGTTAGGAAACTCAAAGCCCATTTGGAGTTGAATAGGGTGTAGGATGTGAAGGGCAACGCGTGGTACCATGAAAGGCTTTTACATGTACATCAGCAGCAAAGGGAAGGCCAGGGGAAATGTGTGTCTACTGCTGAATGAGGCTGAGGCCCTGGTAACAAAAGACATGGACAAGGCCAAGTTACTCAATGCCTTCTTCTCCTCATTCCTCTGAAGGCCGGTAGCCTTCAGAAATCCAAGGCCCTTGAGACCCAAGGAAAAGTCTGTAGGGAGGAATACTTACCTTAGCTGAAGAAGGATCAGGTCAGAGAACACTTAAACTGAAAATAAACAAGTACCTGGGGCCTGATGGGATGCACCCAGGAGTGCTGAGAGCTGGCTGATGTCATTCTGAGGCCACTCTCAGTTATCTGTGAAGGCCCCCCATGATCAGGGGAGGCACCTGAGGACTGGAAGAAAGCAAATGTCACCTCTGTCTTCAAGAAGGGCAAGAAAAAGGTCTAGGGAACTACAAGCCAGCCAGCCTCATCTTAATGAGTGGCAAACTAAGTAATGGAGCAACTTATCCTGGAAAACATTTTGAAACAGGTAAAGGACAAGGTGTTTGGGAGTGGTCAGAATGGATTTACAAAGGGGAAATTGTACTTAAGCAATTTGACAGTCTTTCACCTTAGGATGACTGGCTTGGTGGGTGAGGTAAGAGCAGTGAATATTATTTCTCAACTTTATCAACGCTTTTGACACTGTCTCCCACAACATTGTCATAGACAACCTAATTAAGTACAGGGTAGAAAAGAGTTGGATAACTTCATAGTTTTTCAAGCTCATATCTTCTAACTTCATGTGGAAATCACTCTCACTGTCAGTTGTCTAGGAATGAATTTGTCAATACAAAGAAAAGTCAGTTGCCTTTGTCATTTCACAAGACTACCACTAAAATAGCCTCCTACTCTTTCTCCCACCCAACCTCCACTTTTAAATGCCTGATCAACAATTGGCTAGTCATTTTTTAAGCTACTTTTCTCTGACCTTTCATAATTACTACTTCAGAATGACTTTCAGTCACTTCTTTTAAAGCTGGAGTCAAAACAAATCTTTATAGTAAAAGGTCAAGATATTTTTGTACCTAAATCTGTTATGTGACCATGGTTCCTAATAAAAAGTTTATTTTGGTTTTGTATGCTGACTGTTCAAAAACAGTAGAGAGTGTCACAACTTACCAGAATGAAGACTGTTGAAATGAAAAGCTACGTTTAACTGTTAGCTATTATTATTCTTACTACATGAATATTTACTTTGTGAAAAGATTTCTTTATTTTCAGTTACTTAAATCATCTTTAAAGATGTATTGATCTCATGCCTGAATTTTTGTTGATTCAAGTCACTTTTCCAATGACAGATCTTTGTGTATTTCCATTTCTGAGATGAGGACAGATATTTTTATTTGATAATATTTTTAGAAAACAAGCCTAAGAATGTCCTAGTCTTGCAGCAGAGTGGCCTCTAGAAAAACTAGTACTACTGAATACTGATTTATATTACAAAACAAATTTATAAAGTAATACAGAATGGATTTAAAGCACTTTCTTAATGTTTTGCTTATAGGGCCTACTGGAATGCACTGATTTTATTTCACCCCTAGAATATGTCTCTAGCCAGTCCTTGAAAAATCTTGCAAGTGTACTTAAGCAACATAATATAGGTGAACAGGGTGAAATCTGCTTAGTGACCAGGAACACTAACTGTGCCCAAAAATCAAAGGGTCCTGTAGCCAAAGCAGAGTTGTCTGACTCCTGCATACTACAAATATTCTAGAATGGTGTAACTCACAATGGATAATGTAGCTGTATCACCAGACATGGTTTTACTTAAGTATGTGAGCAATGTGAACACAAAGGGGACAAAGACAGGCATAGCTGCATCAGGAGGCATCCAAGTAACAAAAGTAACAAAAGTTGCTGGACAAGGACAAGGTATGCATGAGGGACTGTCAAGGCAGAACACCCTCCCAAACACACAGAAGGAAGACTGGCAAGACAAAAGAAAACAAGAGAAGTATTGGGAGTAGAGGGGACTCCTGCTCTGTTGAGGAAGGAAATAACATACCACCAGACATAAGCAAGGAAAGAAAATCCTACTTGGGCTCCAATTTGTCTCATCATTGTGCTCTTCACGTTGCATGTGTGATTGAGAGCCAACATGGACCACAGTCATCAATGGTAACAACATGGCATCTGTTCTGTGGTATTGTATGCTCAGAGCTATTTCAAATATCATTGTCAAAAAAGAAACAGTCTTCTATATGTAACTATGGATATTAATATTGTGCAGGTATTCACCATTAAAAAGGAATCTGCTGTTAATTAATGAATTTAATAATGTTTTATTTCACAGTTTAAAACTGGCCTGATTTGTCAGTCTTTTAAACACTCCTATCATAGCAATTGCTAATTTCCCAATACAGATAATAATATATACAGTTTCAACAGTCGTCAAAAGAGAATGTGGATATCTTTCACAACAGAAAGAGTTGAGCTTTCTCCTGCCCCAATTTTACTATCACAGACTTTGATACCATGTATCTAATCTATGCCAAACTACATGAAGTAAGACTTCAGCTGAGATGAATTTGTGTCTGAGCTACATTACAGATAGCAGAAAAACATGTCAAAAAAGAAAAAAACCCAATCACTTAAAAGAAAAACATCTCAAGTAAACTTTTCCTTTTGAGAAAGGTTTAATGTACTTTGAAAGTGGTTTATTTCAGTGATCACCATTGTCTCCCAGACACGATATTTCACAGATTATGAAAAAACAGGTAAATGCTTCTCATCCATAAAGATGATAGACTTCATAAGCACAAAGAAAATGAATGTATTAAAAAAATAAATTGTCAAACACTCAATTTTCTGCTCTGTGAACTTAGTCACTTTCGGATAACCAGAAGAACACGTGTATATCTAAGCATTCAATTTTGTTAACCATTATATTTTAAATTCTTGCTTTAAAATGAAAAAGAATATTAATTTAGAGAGTTCATTTTTCATGGAATTTCTCCATCATATATATATAAAAATAATATATAACAAAGGAAAAATATCTGATCTCTTTAGAAACTGGAAACTGTTCTCATTCTAAACACTTTTCCTCTATCATCAGTTGCACTTCTATTTATTATAAATCAGGAATACAACAGTGTTCATTTTTCATTATTTTTTGCCTGGATATCATAAAAATTTTGAACTTCTTCAAAAAAAGGACTGAAATAATTATATGGACTTTGTAAAGGGAGACAAAAAATTTAAATCAAACACCAAAAGAACATCCCTTAGCTTAGATCTCTGAAAAATGTTTTAGAGTGAAAATGTATATAATATACTTCTTCTAATAAGGATTTGCAAAAATCATGTGGGAAATTGATACTGTTTGTTCTGAAAAGATTGACACTTTTTATTTTGAAAGAGCCACAAGAGAAGTTTTCTGGGAGCATTAGGAATCAGAAAAGAAATGACAATTACTGCTTAGGTAACATATTTTTGTTTTGTTTATAACACACCCCCCCACACACCAAAATAACATTAAAATATGTACTTTATTTTAAATATAAACACACTCATTACTTATCAAAACAAACACAAAATCCTTGGATAAATGTAAATAATATCTTTATGAGGAGTTCCAGTGCTACTAAGCAGTAAGAGCAAATTTATGTTCCATCTTCTGCTTACCTTTTTTCCTTTCTCACTTCCCCCAAAAGAAACATTTCTGGACTTCATGGTATGCACTTCAGTTATTCTCTAGGAAGCTTTAATTTAAAGGCTTGTAAAGCAGTGAGAGACTGAAATCCTTCCTTTCAACTCTGGAGAATTGCTACATGAAGCTCTGCCTGGAGGGTCATTTTTCACAAGACAGCTTTTCTGGTGAGATGTATAGAATTAAGAAAAAAAAAAAGAAATCAGTCAGAAAAAAGTGAAGAATTTGTATTCTATACCTTTTCCCCTTCTTCCTTCTCCCATTCCTTTCCATTCTTCCTAAAACTCTGGTTCTTTCTTTTCTTTTTACCAAGAATTTGATCCACTAGTTTGAAAATAAATCCCAAGACATTAGAAAAAATATAGCCTTATAAATATAAAATTATCTGTTATTGAAAATACCTAAATATGTACTAATTTTTGTAAAGTTAATCAACGCCTCTGAAAGAAAATAGGAATTAAATCATTATTTCAGAACATGCTGGTTTTTTAACTGAAGACCAGATATAGATTGTTCTTGAAAAAAATTCCAGTAAGTGGAAGAGAGACTTCTGCACTCCATATTTTTCTATTAGATGTTTTCTAAAACAGATGTAATAACTAATTTGTGTTTAATTTAATAGTTGGCAGGTAATTTACCCAAAGGCAGTGCTTGTCCAGGGTTATTACTAGACATGAACAAACACATTTTCACTAAATAATTTACTTTCTTTTACCTCCTTGCTTCTGTCTATGGAATAGATTTAAGACATTTTTTACTACTCAAAAAAAATTTGTTATTCTAATATAATCTTCAGTTTTCAAAATGCTGAAGACTTACATTATGGTCCAGGAGAACAATATGCACAAAGTAGACTTTTCTAAGAAATTCTGTCAAAGCGTACTGTCTAGTTGTGAGTGACCACACGCATCTTGCAGCATAGGCATGTAGTAATTGTGAGTCATAACATCTTTGGGAAACCAGAATTAAGGAACAGGGGGCATTTCAGGGGAATCTGAGAATTCTAAGACCTTTTGGTTTGTGTGCAACATTGGTCTTAAAGGAGCCATCATTAAGGGTTTTATGTTATTTGCTAGCTGGGCAGCCATATATTTCTTTTTTTCCCCTACTACAGTTACTGAACACAAGAATCAGATCTTAACCAAACACAAGAGTCATTCATTACTCACAATGACTCCAGTAAGGATCTTACATTCAATCATCTTAAAAAATGTCCTGCATTTGAAAGTTCAACAAAAAACCCAAAACTCCAAAAGACAATTTTAATGCAATCAAGAGAAGAGATACAACATGCAGCATGACATCTGTCTCCCCTATTGTGAAGGAAATAGGAAAAGGAGAAGCAGGACAGAGAAATCCACCCCTTAAATTTATTTTCCTTTTCCTTAGGGCTGCTTTTCCGTGGAATGTCTTCAAGAACCATAATTATCCTTTAGTTAATCAACAAAGGGAGGAAAGAAATGTAGTGTTGTACTGAAGAATAGTGGTACTGCCATTGCTTGTAATAGGACTCAGCATTTGTGTTCAGCTAACAACACAGACCTCAGGACTTGCTGGGCTTTATCTGGACTTGCTCCAGCCTGTCTGGAGCTGTGTCTTAGCTTGCTTCCCTGCAAGAGCAATCACAGGGGTCTTGAAAGTACAGGCAAGGGACAGTACTGGAGCTCTCAAGGGGATGGAAATGGGAAGGGGAAACCAGGAACGTAGCATAGAGAGGCTGGTGGGGTCCTCACCAGCCAGGTCCCAATCCCACAACACCTGAACAAGGAAAGCAGGGCAAACTTGAAGATGAAGGCCAGGGTCAGCCCATATTCTAGATAAAGTATACCACATGTAATAACTTTGGCTGTAACATGGACTTGCAGATATTAGAAAGTTTGTGTGTATTAATGCCAAATGTTTACATTGGGAACTGTGTTAACATCACAGTGACTGAACTAACAATAATTCTCTGCTTACACTGTTAAGACTTTAATTTCATTAATATTAAATGTCTTGCTTTTCACATAACATGTGTTCCAACTTTGCTTATAGCAAGGTTTTGTGTGTTACAAGATAGAGGAAATTACAGCAACCTATTCTGTAACATGGGTGCATGTGTAGGACCTGGCCATCATGTAGATGGTATAGAACAAGGGGTGGATATTGTCCTGGTTTCAGCTGGGATAGAGTTAGTTTTCTTCCTAGTAGCTGGTATAGTACTGTGTTTTGGATTTAGTATGAGAACAACGTACGTAACACAGTGATATTTTAGTTATTGCTAAATAGTGCTTACACTAGTCAAGGACTTCTTCAGCTTCCCATGCTCTGCTAATGAGAAGCTGGAAGGGGGCACAACCAGGGCAGCTGACTTAAACTGGCCAAAGGGATATTGCACACTATATGACGTCATGCTCAGTATATAAACTGGGGGGATTTGGCCAAGGGACAGGGACTGCTGCTCGGGAACCAGTAGGGCATCAGTCAGTGGGTGGTGAGAAATTGCATTGTGCATCATCTATTTTGTATATCCTTTTACCATTATTATTACTATTTTCCCTTCCTTTTCTGTCCTATTAAATTTTCTCTATCTCAACCCCCGAATTTTTCTTTTTTTTTTTTTTTTTCTTCTCGCTATTCTCTCCCCCATCATACCGTAGGGAGGAGTGAGTGAACTACTGTGTGGTGTTTAGCTGTCTGCCAGGTTAAACCACAACAGCTGTGCAGGCACCCACACATATGCGTCTCTTGGTTTTGCCTCACAATAACATCATTAAATTTTTATATCAGTGTAAATGTGTCAGTTTTTTTTTTTAAATGGAATTCTTAAATAACTGCCCAATTTCAACTGTGTTAAGTAGTCCCATCAAAACCATAGGTTAAGCACCTTGATGAATCAGTGTGCATGTATACAGGAAATTAAATTTCTATTTATGACACACAGAATTATTTTACTATAAACAATAGAGCAGTACAAAGTAATATGATTTACATAAAATTCCAGAAAAAGAACCAGTAATCACCCTAAAGTATGAGTCATAATTTAACTCAACAAATCATTTGAATGTCAGACTCTACACATAAATTGCTTTTTGACTAGAAAAATGTTCCTCATTATTAAAGTTTACACTAATTTGAGACTGTTGGTAATATCAACAAACAATAAAACATTAATTGCCAGAGGGGAAGGAAGCAAATCACATACAGGAATATATTTAGGTCTTTTTCTGCTCCTGCAGTGAAAACTTCCATAGAAAACACACCTGATTAACCCACCTTTTTGTGGCCAACTATGATAGAACTACAACATAAATGAACAGAGCTATTTAACTATCACACATTTTCCAGCAGTACAATGGGACTAGTTAACACTCAGCACTGTGCTGGTATGCACTGTTTATTCCCACAAGTTAGTGCAGGTATGTGTGAATTCATTTTGCAGTGCTTATGTGCTTACCTTTTTACCAAATGTAAATAACACTGTAAAATACCTGTTAGTATAAAGATCCTTAGACCAACCTGCATGTAAGGTTATATATCGCTGAAGTCTCATTTCAGCTGATATTTGTTTTGCACATGCCTAAGATTTGGGGACAGACTGAAAAAAATTAGGTGTACATAAATAGTTTGAGAATTATTATAGGTATGTACAGGTATGTACAAGCGATAGGCACCTACCATTGATTTGGACACACCCAGGTAAAATTGCATAAGAGGTACAAACATGGACTAAAGCAAAGTATGTTTCTTTCTATCACATATTCTGTAAGAGGCATAATATACCATAGAATATAACTATGGATTATATATGTATCAAAGAAGATTAATATTTATTAAAAACTGAACTGTGATCTTGCAATGTGGAAGCCATTGTGCAGTCTTATGTGGAAGCATGTAGTTTGTGAATAGAATAGATGTAAATGTGATGGTAAGAATTCTGGGTGATGGACTAAGACACAGAATCGTTTATTTCTTCTCTACTAAGAATTACTGAATTCTTCAAATATTTGCAACAAAGCTTTCTTCACAGTACTTTATGCTACATTATATTCCTAATAATTAATAGTGGATTCTTTTTTGTGTTGTCACTTGTCTAGCAACATTTTTCCTCAAATTTTAAGTTGTTTTTTCTTAAAGTGCTCTCTAAATATAGGTTGAAGTAAATGCAAGCACAGTGAAAATGATTGATGGTATACAGTTGATATGATTACCAGTTTCAGAACACATTACTTAAGGCAGTAATGTTTTTACTGGTGGTAGAGAGAGGAGGAGGAGTAATAGCAGTTTTTGTATGCAGAAATGGAAAATCTGAATGAGTGCTATCAGAGAATGAAACTCAGCAGCTTATTACATAGTAAAATTCAGACCAATGGACAGAACATCTTTATTGTGTTCTAGGTACTTGTGACCCCTCATAGCTAAATGCAGAGCCAGGATGAATCTTTAATCATGACCTCTGTGTTCAGAATGCTTACCTGTTATTTTAGAACACTAATTGTGTTCTGTACTAAAAGCTTGTTCTTTACATAATGAAAGCAGGAAGAAAAGCTGTTACTACTTTTCTTCTACTAAAAGTAATCTTACTAACTTTCTCTAATAACTGAGAAATATGATATGCAAATTTGCTTTGTCAACAAAACATGCCATCAATTTATAATGTGTGTAACTGCTGTCATATTCTATGATAAAACATTTTTGGAAAACATATTTTTACCACACCTCTTTTTTTTTTTTTAAAAAAAAGCGCACATAAAGCCCAAGCAAAAAAACGACAAACCACAGTTAAGATACTTAATATATAGGTACTTAAAATCTTATACAAGTGAATGGCTAACATTAATCTGTTTTCATAATTATCCAGAGCCCTTTTGGCCTAAGCTGGGGTGCAATAATTAAACAATTACTGGATTTGTTCCTAGTTATGGATCAGAAATAGCTCTCATTAACAGGAAGCTTCAGGGGATCTCATGAAGTGGCCATATTTTTTTTTAAATTGTATGACAGTGTAGTTTTGTCCTACACAAATTCACCAGGAAAGATGCAGTAGTTACTTAGGGGGCTAACGGGAATCAAAATTCAGCAATCTACTGTTTACAACAGCAGAAGTTGATGGACTATGATGGAAAGCTTTTACATTACTCTGTCTATAGCTTTCTAAATGACTACTTATTAGCAGAGCCAGTTTAAATCCATGCCATTTAGCATTAGCATAGCTACTCCTGAGCTTTGGCAAAATTCCTACAAAGCACTTCACAGCACAGCACCTTGTCTTCAGTTTTCTGCATCTGGCAATGGGTAAAGGACATAGAAAAATGCTATAATCCTGTTTTGGAAAAATAAGTAGTGCCAGTAGCATGTCAAAGGAAGAGAAATTGGCTAAAAGCCCTATGGCTCATAGCCCACTTGCTTCACCTTCTCCAGGATGAATTTGTGACTCATGTTACTTAGGGATGCCACTATAAAAATGTCTTCACATTCAGTCTGCTTATTGTAGACCCTCAGCAGCCTTAGCATCTAAATGAGCCACTATTCAGTAAACTACCATCCATTAAAAGGACAGTTTAGTAAATAGGTATCCTATACTGCAACATCCAGGCATTAAAATATCTTAGGTTGGCCTTCCAGAATTCTGACATGAATGTAAAAAGAAATACTACATTAAATACACTGAAAAAATGGAAATCTTCTCCTCAGTCTTCCTCTGTGGAAGGTAACTACATAGCATCCATTTATGATAAAGCAGGAAAAACTCTACTTTGAATTTGACCCCTGAATTAATAGCCATTAAGGGAAAGGAGATGGCATCTATGAAATGTCTTGAACAATTTTTACCCAGATAACAGGTGTGTATATGCTGTTATTTTTATTCTCTTTTTCAATGTGTACTTGTATGTTCAATTTACCAGTCTTTCTTATAACCACGGGGCTCAAGAGTTTTAAAAGAAAGATCAGAACTGTTGATGGTTGCACATCTCTCTGAAAAGTTGCTATTCACTGAGAACTAAGAAAAATGCCAAGTATCATGAGACAAATACATGAGCTGGCAATACTGTGTGCTCCAGCAAACTTGATCAGTCATATAGGAAATTACCTCCTATAGACAGTACAGCTTCTCTGCCACCCAGCATAGATGGCTGCTGACTTAGACATTCCTGCATATTCTCCCCCTCCAACATGTGTAACAGATTGGATAGGTGTATTTAGATACTCAAAAGCTACTGCTGAAGCATATTTGACTGAGGAAGATTTTAAGGGTTGCACTGAAATGCACAACAAAGTCTTCCACAACTATTTGCTACAGAAATACTCTTTTATCAGTGAACACAGGAGAAAACATCATAAACCCCAGTGGAGGGTTCATCATCAACATCATAAACCCCACAGTCTAAGAAATTCTACATATTTTTATTTGAGTAAAGCTTTTTATTAATAGAACCTTCTACCACTGGGAGCAGTAGCAAAGGCTTTTGCCCGTCTCAGCAGGAGCCAAAATGAATTGCCCCTTTCTCCTCCCTTTGTCTAACTGCAGAAGTAAAATTGTTGTAGATTATTGAAAAGCCTACTTGTACTACCTGTTATTACACTTCTCCTGTGTTTTCACTTGTTCTCCTTTTTTCACTAATCTGATTGGTTAGGTTAGAACAAACAAGACTCAGATTTATATACCTTGTCCCAGACTTTGGCTGAATATTTCGTGGCTAGATTTCAGCCAAAATACTTAATAGATTCACAGAGTAGTTGAGGTTGGAAGGGACCCCTGGTGGCCATCTGGTCTAGCCCCCCTGGTCAAGCAAGACCACCTAAAGCCAGTTGCCTAGGATCACGTCTAGGTGGTTTTTGAATATCTGTAAGGAGGGAGACTACGCAACCTCCCTGGGCAACCTGTGCCAGTGGTCAGTCACCCTCACAGGAAAAAAGTGTTTCCTAATGTCCAGATGGAGTCTCCTGTGTTTCAACCTCTGCCCACTGCCTCTTGTCCTTGTTACTTCTGAAAGCTAGATTGAAGAAAGACATGTTTTTTCTCTGTTAAAATGTCAGTGTTAATATATGGACTTTGGCAGAAAGGTAACACAAGCCAAACCAAGCTCTGAGATTCTGCATTGCTAGGCCAATAGAGGTTGTGGGCTTTACTGCTAATCACCAAAGTCGCCCAAAATCAGAAATATAGGGCTACATTTTTACCTGTAAAAATATGTCTAACTTTGCTAAATTTAAAAAATTCAGCTCATCACACATTATATTTACGTAAGCTGAGAAGCCAGAGGTATGTTTTATTATTTGCTACTTGCAAGATAAGGTATTTGCAGTGAGAATATTCCTATTATGAATGGGCATATAGGAGTAGACTAGAAGCAATATGAAGCAAACCCCCAAATGGCATATGGTGGGAATGTCAGACAGTCAGGACCAGCTACTTTGCTCTATAAGCCTACTGCTACTGTGTTGTACTACTTGCTAATGTGTGGTAGGCAATGTGTCTTTGCATTTGCATACTTCCTTGTGTTTTTTTCTTTAAGAAAAACATCAAGTAATACAGCATTTTTCACCCTGTCTCTGTAGCTAGCAGAGACGAGTGATAACCAAAGGAGGTATGAACAGTCTTGACCATTTTCTCTCTGCATGTGGGTAGATTATTAGTTTATCAGATTTTCCAAGTATATTTGAATGGTAATTCTCTTACAGGTGGTGTATCATAAAGCACATCAGAACCCCAACCCAAAAAAAAATTGTTTTGTTTTCACATCATTAGGGGCTTTTTACCAAAGACCATTGTGGGGAACAAGATACTCCAGTTCCACTGCTGTCGATATAATAGATTTCTGATTCAAAGAAAATTTGTGTAGCTGAACACAAACCAATTCCAAAGATTCCTGGGGACAATTTGTGAGACAATGGGTTATGCTGATGTTTATATAATACTTAAATGAACTTCTCAGGCAGTGCATCACTAAGACCAAGCCCTGAAGTATTGAGATACTTTTAAAAAGACCTGTACTTCAATTTTTTTTTTTTTAATATCTTTGCACATCTTTTCAATAACTCAAAGGCACATCTAGGAATCTAATCAGCAGCAGTAGAAGGAAATCTTCTTTTCCTTTGAAATGTGAATATATGATGGTTACTAAGCCTTTATTTTTGAGGGGGAGTGACTTTGATTTGTAACTGTAAGTAGAGAAGTTTGTGTTACCTGTAGGCTTTTTTAGTGGAAAGAAGACAAAGAGGAGATAATTAATTTAAAGTTAAAGAAGAAACTTTTTTTTAGGTAATATGCATATTAAAATTAAATAGCTTTAAAAGATAAAATTTCATCCCAAGAACTGTTAATAAAAACAGTCTCAGTTTCTTTGATCTAGATTTTTCTATCAGCACATTAGAAATGCATTTTGCTCAAAAACTGATCCTTGCATACTTAAAAAATAAAATAAGATTGGCACTAAGAAAACACGGATTTTTTTCTGAAATTAAAAATCCATCACTGCTTAATATATCCCTATATATTGCAGTTTACTCATTTAAAATGTAATATAATTGTATAGTGATATAAACCCACAAGCACTGCCTAATATAGTTTAAGCTGGTGGGACATTGCATCCACTGTTATTCCTTTTTCCAGGAAATCACTCTATTTTACAAGACTGAATAGAAAGGAGAACAGGACTTACCTCTTTATCAGCAGCGTAATAGATAAGCCTTGTTTGAATTTCTCATCTGCTATATTATGCTTAAGTTCACAAGAAGCAGAGATGATTTCTAGATGCTACATCTTTCTAATAGATGGTGCTTTTTTTTATTATTGTATACTGAGTTGCATAAGCAGCTCAAAAAAAATGCAAGTGTCTTGATAGGCACAATTATGAAAGTAGGAGAGCTGCCATCCCTTTGTAAATACAGGATCACAACAGCATGGGAAAGGTATTTCTCTTATCTACAGCCTAAGAGAAGGAATGCTTATTTTCAACTAAGAAATCACCTTGAAATTTTTGGACTGTTCACAGTTTAAAAGAAGAATCATGCCGTATTATCAAAGGAAAAAGAACACCTTGTTTTAGCTTTCATACTTTGTAGCCTTAATCAAAATACTTGCTTTTGTGGCAAGATTATATTTTTCTATAGTGACTTTAGCTTCCATAATCTAAAAAGCATGATTCCTTAGTACATGGAATGAGGAATTTATTTCACTGTCATCATAAAACAGCAATTTTGTAAGGCTTACTTGCATATAAATAGACACTGTAGTTTCAATTAACTGCAAGCATATATATTAATAAAATAGTATCAAAATTCACCTGGTATAAGTGATAAGAGAGAACTACTTTCAACAAAGGAGGACTTCTATGACTTCATTTCTGTACTAGTGAAGTTTGAAGCAGAATAGCAGTGTCCCCAGAACCTCACCTAATCAGATAGCACTGTAGCAAAGGCATCCCAGGCTAGTCAGAGTGAAGATGCCTCCTAGTCTTGTCAAAATGGTCTACAAAACAGCTAGAAATGAAAAATGCAAAGGATAGAGATGATAAGTAGGTAAACAAGATATTCATGAGGTACCTGCTAATTATGATGTCTAGATAGAATGTGATGCAGTTAAGTTAATCACAGACTGAAGTTTATATTTACACTTAATATAATTTATCAATGCTGAGGAAAAGAGAATGCGAAGCCAGGATTCCTCACTCTTGGTGGAGTTTTATACATGGTAGACTTTAGAGTTCTACCTTTTGAGTCCATGAAAATTAACATGAGTTTGACCCCACAACAGCCAAGCTTGTAACAAGAGGAAACATGGAAAAGATAGTGGTCTCCATTTTAAAATGCCAGTCTTAAAATGGCAACTGCTGGAGAACTGCTTCTGAAGTTCAGACACTCATAGGACTGGGCAGATAGCTGGGCAGTAATTTATAAAAGGTCATAAAATCCCCAGCAGCCTACTCTATGGCCCTGAAGTGCCCTGAAGGGCCCTGAAATGTGGACTGTTTGTAAAAAAACTGTATGTTTTTTGCAACATTAAGCAAAGCACCTCTTCTAGAGTTTGTACATGTGAGGGACTGAAAGTTAAAGTCTCAAACATTATTGTAAAGTGGGATGTAGCAAACTGCAAGTAGGAAATTGATGGACGCAGGGCGTGGGGGGTACATCAGAGGATGCACAGTCCCAGGTTCTGCTGTGCCTCACATAACAACTTGCAGAGGTCATACAAATTTATTTGATGAAGAGGCTTATAACTGCCCAAAAGGCCCCTCGTAACCACCCTTCACAATCGCACCTGTTCAGAAGATCATGAAACTTCTGGAACAAAACCCATATAAGCTCACAGGAGGCATAACTGAAGGCAGGGCATAGACTATAAAAGACACTACAACAAAGAAACTCATGCATGCCCACCACCAGAGGATCATCACATCTGTTGTCCTTGGCACTGGATCTAAGGGTGGTTATATCTCCCTATCTTCCCCACCCCCACCACCTCTCTTTCCCTCCCTCCCTCCTTTCTTTTTCTCTTCTTCTTCTTTTACAAATATTCTTAATAAGAACCCCCACCATCAACACTTTTCCATGTTTTCAAGTTCAAGTTGCCTTTTTAAGTTCAAGTTACTTCTGCATTGAAATCAAATGTTCAGTTGATCGTTTGCTGTTGTTTCACCTTAATTTAGTCTGAGGGGATCATTAGAACCTTGGTTGCTCTCCCTCCTCCTCTCAGGCTGGGAAGTGAAAATACATACATTGTATCTCTTCTGGGAAGACCTTCCTTCTTCCTAAGGGCTTTACTGAGAATCTCTGACACCAACATATGAAAGATCCAGTCATAAGGCAATAGATATCCCACAGTTTTCCTGCAGCACTTCTTCACCTGCAGTCTCTTAGCTGAGGCTACTTTCAGTGTCTGGATGAACACTTTAGAGTTTCTTACCTGTACAAAAAGTTTGAGTTAACAGAGCCTTTTTAGCCTTCTGGACAGGGACTGTACATTATTTGTGTGGGCAACTCTGATAATTTCAGTGTTCATTGGGCAATTACAACCAAATTTCACTGTGGTGTGGCCTCAGAGGTGATAAGTTCCTTTAAGTTATGTGGTGACCGAGTGAAGAAAAGAGACCATTTTAATGTCTATATTGAGGAAAGATCTTCAACCTGAGATCAACCCTTGAGAGAATCCCAACAAACAGGCATTACCAATGCCCCAAATCAGAGGCATTACTAATGCCCCAATGTATTTCAAGCCTCAGTGGATTTATAAAATAGCTACTGTAGGTTCAGGGTCTCAAAGAAGTTTCTTGTTGTTAGACTGTTTTTGTAATAACTAATGAATATTGCCAGCTGTAACCACTCCCAAACCTATAACGAGATCAAAACACTGAAGCTATTTCCAAGCCATCAGTTTCTTCAAATTAAAACTAGGCAGTTCATAACTGATGTTCTCATATTTATAGATATCAGCCATCTCTTTGTCTACTACAGCATTTCTATTGTCAAGGCAATATGTACTTTGCTTGCGCATCCCATAGGAAGTATGTGGTGACATGCTGCATGTTGGTGTAGACAGTCTGCCAGTGCCATCCATAGGTACCCGTGTACAGTGTGGGTGACTGCAGCAGCTGGGTGTGACCCTGTCTACCCTGTAGCTGACACATGCTCACACACAGAGTTGGACAGGACCTATTACTGCGGTCTTACAAATACATGCAGGCACCCTGGCTCCCAACATACTTTCCCTACTCACTGGCTGGTCCAGTCTTACGTCTGCTGGCCATCACACACTTGCACTCGCTCTGGTTGCTGACATCACCATGGGTCCCCTATCTGAGGTCCTACTCCAGTTGGACAGTATATCTGTTCCTCTGAGCACTGTTTTCAGCCCGCCATTCTGCTTCTCTGCCCCTCTGGGCTTGTGAAGGTGGGCTTTGATAGGCTGGTCAATCTCCTGTGATGGAATTAGCAGAGGCAGGGTACTATTGGGGTTGTCCATCTGTTGTTCTTTGCGGGTGCAGACAAGCTTTTTATCACTTCAGCTCCTGCTCAGAACCAGGGCATAGTTAAACTTGTCTGGTGAATGGCTAAACCTTGAACAGGAGAGTTGCCCTTGTGGCTAAGCTCCACTGGATTCAGTTCACTAGATGTTTCAGCCCTCCACTGTGCCCATGGCAAGTAACATCTACCCAGAATCATATCTCTACATGTTTAAGTAAGCACAAGTTGGGTTTGTGCTCCCAGTAAAACCAGAGGAACCGTCAGGGGTTAACAGAGTTTGTGTTGGGTGCTGTAGGTTCTTATTCACCCTTGTTGTCTATTTAAGTGAAGGGTGGAAGGTCTTCCTGATCCTATGACAGATGATTCTTCATATGGTCAGGATATATAAAATCCTTCAAGTCTTGGAATGCCAAAGTAATATCCTGCAGAAAATTGTATTTTCCACTAATAACAATGAACCATGTGAGCTTTGCAAAACAGAAACTGGTGGTCAGAGGAGGGAGCTGAGAGATAAGGAAGCATTTGTTTTACGACTATATCCCTGAAGAAGAACTGAGAGACTGATAAAAGGCAACTTCTTGCCCCAGAAGACACCAAAAGCTGGATGATAAAGTGCGAAGTCAGTCAAAACTCCAGTAACTAGGGGAAAGGTAAAGGTGGAAGTTGGAGATCACATCCACTGACTCAATTCAGGAATGAGAAGACTTGCACCCCCACTCCTGTAAGGAGCATGTGTGCTAATTTACATAGGTAGTGAGGCTAATTAAAATATAGCTAACCAATAGCAGATCAGATGATAATTACTAACCAATCAGTATGAATTTAGACAGGGTTTTACTGATCATGTAGCAAGATAAATACCGTGTAGTTTCTTTGTGTGGTGTGCTAGCTTTGTGGAGTTACCACCTAGCACACATTTTTGCACAAATATGAAATGAATAAAATACCTCCACTCTGTGTGTATTTTGGCGTGTTGGGTGAATGATCCCACTTTTGGGAAAACAAAATGGGGACACACCTTTATGAATTATCAGAAGGAAATAATACTTCCTAAATGTCCTCACAGGATTCACTTAAACATTGCTTCAAAATATACAGCCTTGCTCTGGCCAACACTAGAGATTTGGGGTAACCAAAAATCCCTTGTACTAGAAGAGTTTTGCTGCTGATGATATGATACAACTTTGACATGGCACCTACACTTCTAAAGAGTGACACGTAGGTGGCTCATAGCTTGGCCACTCCTGGTATTTTGAACCCAGGTGTCTAGGTTGCTAATGAACTCAAATTAAGCAGGATGAATATGGGCCTTAGTTTTTAACTGTACATCTACATAGATATTCCTTAGCTTCTTTTTTGTTGTCTTAGCTTTCTTTAAAGCCTCTGGGCACCAATGCAGATGATGTGCTTATAAAGTAAGATGCTTTTCTCAGCACCAGTTCAAGGTGTTGACAGCAATTTATGAAACAACAGTCATTGTTTTGCTGATGAATCAGCACTATACTACTTTCCAGAAGCACGTCTGACTACTTGCATGCAGTTAACAATGAACAGAGCTCCTTTTCTCTTTGGGGCCTTATTTTAGCAAAACCCATGACTGCTGACTGAGTGATGACTTTCCATTACTGAATCTTAAGCAACACGACAGGAAGTTCAATAATCTTACCTTGTATACCCAAGCTCCAGATGAGTTAAGTATCTTAGATTACTATTGTACATTAAACCAAATATTTTCAGGGCCATTGTAACCATACCATCACACACAATATACTGAAAAAGTAGTCCTAACAATCTCAAAAAGACAAGTAATACAAATTTGTGAGTTTGGAATAAAAATTTGTGAGTATATATTTTCCATGGAAATTGGTGAAAGGAAACAAACACCCAAACCTTGATTGTAACAAAAAGGATGTCCAGTTCCAGAAGTGCGTCCAGTAGACTAGTTGAAGAAGATATTTGGCCATAATCAGTATGCATGTGAGTATGTAGAGCAGTAGGAACAACATCATTGTGAGAACAGACCTTAGAATACTTTATATCTCCTTGGTTTTTATA
Organism: Sula dactylatra; assembly: GCA_013389905.1. Classification (NCBI taxonomy): domain Eukaryota; kingdom Metazoa; phylum Chordata; class Aves; order Suliformes; family Sulidae; genus Sula; species Sula dactylatra. Next base: position 53,794 of record WEKW01027070.1, read on the forward strand.
GCAGCTGATGAACAGCGGGATGAAAATGTACTGGAAAAATCTCTAGAGGAAAACCAATCTCTAGGACAGCCCATAACCTTCAATGTGCAGGAAGCATACCCTAGTTGAAGCTACGTGGAAAAAAAGATTTGAATCTTCGAACAATATACAAAGGAGAGAGCAGTTTTAAAGTTCCAACTACTGTATTATCAAAGTCTTTTTAAGAAAATACAACTCCACGTTTTTCTCCAGTCAAATGTTTTTTGACTGCAAAAAACTAACTCATCAGTCATGTGGCATTTTTTGAAAGAAAGGATTTTTTCCGCCTTGCCTGTTTTCCTTCTTCCCATTATATTTTCTGCCTGTATAAACAAGTGTAGTAATTAGGTAAGGAATAAAATCTAAATAAAAACATTTTGTACTGGCCAGGCAGATGAAAATTATGTCAGACTGTAATTCATCAATACCTACAAAAGAATTTGCAGCTGGACTCTTAACCTGTTAAAAGAACACATGGCAATAGCATAGTATTTGGGCTTCTGATTGAGTCTCTGGATGCTATCATAACACAAATGAATAATAAAATAGAAAAACTGTATGCTGACTGAAAGGCAGGGTAAGGAATAGAACGAGTACACAATGTTTCAGAGGATTAGGTTGGGAAATATTTTTTCTCTTAAAACAGTGGAGATGTATTAATACAGTAAAACCCTAAAAATTAGAAATGGATCCTGTTCCCTGCTAATCATTGCTTTTCCTTTCATCAGCTATTTCCATTTCATCCTTTGTGTTTCAATCTATCTCCTTTATAATATATTTTAAAATAATGTGTCTGATTGTCAGTAGGTGTTAATCGGCAGAGTTGTCTTTGCCTCTGGACTACAATGACTAACAGGAACTGAGAATTTGATTTTTTGGGCTCTAATATCTAAATATGCATAAGCACAAATGCGTGCGACGGCCTAGATATCATGTAAGTGTAATTATCTGGTGGATGAAAAATTGCACATGAGCTGGCACTGTGCACTTGCAGCCCAGAAAGCCCAGCATATCCTGTGCTACACCAAAAGAAGTGTGGCCAGCAGGTTGAGGTAAGTGATTCTCCCCTTCTACTCTGTTCTTCTGAGACACCATCTGGAGTACTGCACTCAGCTCTGGAGTCCCCAGTGCAAGAAGACATGGACCTGTTAGATCAGGTCCAGAGGAGGGCCCTAAAAATGGTATGATCAGAGGTCTGGAATACCTCTCCTGTGAAGAAAGGAGAGAGTTGGGGGTTTTCAGCCTGAAGAAGAGAAGGCTTCAGTGAGACTTTCTTGTGGCCTTTCAATACATAAAGGAGGCTTATAAGAAAGACGGAGAGACACCTTTTTATCAGGGCCTGCACTGACAGGACAAGTGGCAAAAGTTTTAAACAGAAAGAGGGTAGATTTAGCTTGGGTATAAGGTAGATATTTTTTATGATGAAGATGGTGAGACATTGGAGCAGCTTGCCGAGGATGTTGTGGATGCTCCATCTCTAGAAGTGCTCAAGGTCAGGTTGAATGGCGCTTTAAGCAGCCTAATCTAGTGAAAGATATTGTCCACAGCAGGGGTTTGTACTAGATGATCTTTAGAGGTCCTTTCCAACCCAAACCATTCTATGATTCAATGATTCTATGACCTTACAATTTAAAGCTGATAGCACATAAATTAGAATAAGTGGTATAAATGTCTAACACGTAATATCATATGTGTACAGTATGATTTTAACATTTTATACAATTTCAATTTTACTTTTGGTTCATAATTCTAAATTTTTATAACAAACTTAGCAACTTTGCATTCTTTATCCATCTCCCAAACTACTTCTTACAAAAATGTCAGTTCGTTTATTGTAATCTGTTTATGTAATCTACTTACACTTTCTGTAATTACACTTTTCATATGTTCTGTTTGCCTATAAATACATTCAAAAACAACATATAACACTGTTTAAGGAATAATAAATGTTCCATGTTATACATATTGCAATGGATCCTTTATAACATCAGTACTAATAAATGACTCAAACTAAATAATGGTCTAGGAGTGGAAATATGACCTATTGTATTAAATTAGAACACTGTGATGGAAGTAGTCTTATAGTCAGTCCTAGCAAAAAATTTATATTCACTTTCTGTATTAAGATGTCCAAAGAGATATCAAGAATATTTTTTTCCTTGATTTTCCTTTCTAAAATCAACTCATTCAGAGGCACCGTAGTACGGACTTACTGCAACTGGTCACCAAAAAGCTTATATTGATTTGAGTAATGAGCATCAAGCTCCATTACTGTTGCAGTCCTGACCACCTTGAAGTCCATGAATTTTGCCACTGCCTTCTATCATAGAATCATAGAATCATTTAGGTTGGAAAAGACCTTTAAGTTCATCGTGTCCAACTGTAAACATAACACTGCCAAGTCCACCACTAAACCATGTCCCTAAGCGCCACACCTACATGTTTTAAACACCTCCAGAGATGGTGATTCAACCACTTCCCTAGGCAGCCTGTTCTAATGCTTGGCAACTGTATCAATGAACAAATTTTTCCTGATACCCAATCTAAACCTCCCCTGACACAACTTGAGGCCATTTTCTCTTGTCACATCACTTGTTACTTGGGACAAGAGACCAACACCCACCTCAATACAACCTCCTTTCAGGTAGTTGTAAAGAGTGATAAGGTCTCCCCTCAGCCTCCTTTTCTCCAGGCTAAACAAACCCAGTTCCCTCAGCTGCTCCTCATAAAATTTGTTCACTAGACCCTTCACCACCAAAGCTCTTCTCTGGACATGCTTGTGGCAGTGTGTTCCCCCTCATCTGATCTTTTGCCCCTGGCTCTGCTCAGCTGATAAGTAGCAGTGACAGTCATGATAAGATGCACCTGGTCATGATGGCCACATCCAGCTCAAAGTGGAGTCCTGGGAAACAAATAACCACACAATAGCTGAGAGCTACTTTATGGATGCATGTCCTTGTCCAACTAACCAGAGTGCTAATTAATAGCTGACTCAGGCCACACTTGGCAGAAACTAACATCTGCAGCTGGTATGTAGCTATGACTATGAGACAATTGTCTTACCCCCATAAACTGAAAGTCACCTTTGAGCTCTCCTTTGAGCTCTCCTGCATGGCAGCAGGCTGCACGACAGGATCTCCCCTTGAGTAGGGAGGCCTCTCAAGGTTACACGTCGAGGTTGAGAGACTCCTTGCCACAACAGATGCTCAGTAAGTGGCTAATAGCATGCTGAACTTTGAAATCTTAGCTAAGTGATATAAAGAACGGGTTATGTATACAAAATCCGTTAGATATAGACCGTTGAACAAGTCTGGGACTAGGATTGGATCCAGCTGCCCCTAGAATCCTCTTTGAGAAGGAGTTTAGAAAGCAAGGGGGTGCTTTCTGAACCTTGTGACTCAACGGGAGGGTCTCCCTGACAGTTTGTCTGACCCTGTCCTCTGTGCAGTAAATAATCAAGTGAACCTTGCCATCAAATCTTGTTGAACCACTGTTGCATTTACTAACAAATTTTGTTAACTCATCGTAATATATTAATAAAATATATACTTTTGCTTCTCTCTCTTACTAGTGAAGTGTACTCTCACTCTCTCTCTCTAGTCTTGGTCATAGTATTCATTACTCACTTATTGTAAATGCGAATTAAATGTCCCTTTATTAAGATCAGAAGTAAAATCAGCCCTTCTACTCTGACTGGGGAACTGCCTACTGGAAACTGGAGCATCAATTTTCCTGGAAGAACCCCCTTTTGTGATTGTTTTTCCTTGCAACTCACATACCTAGGGTTGAGGTAGATTTTCCATTCCACTTCCTCATGTCATCTGTGTGGTCACGCAGGTAAAACCACAGGGTGGCCCATGGTGTGTATCCACTATATTCTCTCTTGAACAGAGAAGCACTTACTCCTAATGGCTGAGATACTCGTCTCTGCAGGTGGGGAGTAGGTTATATCCTGTCTTGCTGCATCTGCTGGTGCAGCTTTTCAGAAAGTTTTTCCACAGGTGAGATGTAGGCCCACAGGGAGGAAGAGAGACTTTCTTCATATTGCCAGAGTTGGCCAGCCAATTCATCCACTGTTGGCTCCCCTCCATCTTTCCACGTCATTACTGCCAATGAGTTTGAATGTGACAATGGTGCCCTCTGTACAAACTTCTGCCACATGGGTCATGTGCACCTGATTTCATCTGGATCTTTAGATAGCTGCTCAATGTTCAGGTCATCATAAATCACCTCCGGCACGGCTAATTCCCTGAGGTACTGGATACCTTTCTCCATGGTGGTCCACTTGCCTGGGTGACATATATCATCTTCCTTGAAAGGATACCTTTCCTTCACGCTAGACTGGATTTGCCTCCAGATGCTGAGGACTTGTGCCCCTTTTCCAATCGCTTTGTCAATTTCCCTTTCGCTAGAAAGGGAACCCAGCTACTTGGCTTCCCTACCCTCTAATTCCAGGCTACTGGCCCTGTTAACCCAGCATTGGAGAAGCCAGGTGATGATGTGCTTACCTGGATGAGGACTGAAATATTTTCGCATATATCGCAGCTCACTCAAGGATAGGGATCAGGTGTTTTCTGTCTCATTTATGGATTCTGTCTCTTCCTCCTGTTGTTCTCATGATGGCCCTCGTACATCTTCATCCCTTACTAAATGAGCTGATTTTCTTGTGTATTTCTTCTTGTGTATAGGGTCTATGGGCAGGAGCGGTGGTGGGTGGAGGGGGGAGGGGCGGCACCCGCAGCAGCTGGGGCAATCCACAGGAAGGGTCCTGTGTGCGTCCAGAGTCACCACCATGTGAGTGTCTGGGTGGGCGACATGCTGTGCATCGTTGCCCCGTGACGCACACCCAGCCCCACTTCACACTCCAGTCTGACCACCCCAGCCCTTGAAGCCAAACTTTATCCTGAAGTTATAGATCTGGTTGGTTTGAACATCCCAAGGATATTAAAAATTCTCAGGAGCTGTTGTAACTAGGCTGAAGGAGAAAGGGAAGAAAATAGTTTATTAACTCTATCCCATATTAACTCTATCCCAGCTGAAACCTGGACAACAGCCCAGCCTTGGCAAATGACTTGCATATCACCACCTAGTAAGATAAATAAAAGTCAGCTCTGTGTGTGTGTGTGTGTGAGAGAGAGAGGCGGGCGGCGGAGCGGGGAAGGGAGAGGGTTGGGGAGACAGAAGGAGAGATATACACAATACAGTCCGGAGGGCATTTGCCAAGAAATGATCATGCTAGAGAGGAAAAAGACCGTGAGCTGGCTGAGTAGTAACTGAGGAATTCCATGGAGGGTTTTGAAAGAAAAGTTGCCAGCGTGAATAACAGAAGCAAGAATTTTTGTAACTTGTAGGCATAGGTGTTGGAGTGGAAATAGCAGGAATAGGAATGTGGCTTGACACTGCCAGATGACTCCGCACCAGCATCGCTACACCTGCCCAAGCTGGGCAGAGCATCCTCCTCACTAGATGCCATGAGCACCCAGCTCATCAGATGACAGCACAGCTGCAGCACGTAGGGAAGCATCTCAGGTGTGCAGCTGTGAATTCTGGAAGGATTTGTCACTGCCATGTGGGCCAGCAGGGTGTGGCAAGCAGCAGGGTTACACATGAAGCTGGAGCACCCACATCTACCACAGAGAGTGTGCAACCCACAGTGCCAGGAGAAGGGACATTTGCTGGTAGCACACACTGCTGGAATGTGGAGGGGGGATGTGTGTGGACAGCTAGGTGAGTGTTTGTGAGATTTGGGATTAGTTATAGAAGAGTGTTTGCAAATGTTTAGGTGTGTATTATATTTTGGTAACTTTCTGGTATTATGGTTCATCTGGTGCATTGCTCATACTGCTCCTGAATGGATAGTTCACTGATTGTTGTTTAATGATGTGTTTTAAACAAATCACTAAACTACTTGTATGCTGATTTGGTTCAAGCTGTGCACATTGAGTAGCTTTTCTTCATAACAACATACAGTAGATGTGACGCTATGTTTCAACTGTAGAATAGTGTAACTGAAATAGGAAATCTTATTTCTCAGAAAGCAAGTGAGGGTTTACCTAGAATAATAAATATGCATTCATGGCGATGGGTGTGATTTCTTGTTTAAATAATATGCTGTATTGAATGCAATTATATATGGATTTTAATGCAGAGGTTTTACAGCTTATGTTCTCTAGAGTTGAGAGAAGAGGGACAGGAGTGAGGGACAGAATACAAAAGTGTATGATAAAATAAAAACAAACCTAACTAGATTTGCAGAAATACTTTGTTTTCATTCAGCCAGTGTGTCTACATGTTCTTTTCAGAATGCATGACTCTTAATATAATTGCTGTAATAAATAAAACTCAAGGGATAATCCTATAATCACTGTCTTCACATTTTGCAAGGAAATAACAGAACTACAAAAATTACTTATGACTGAATTATGAAAACTACTTGTTTACTTAATTTTCTAAGCTACAAACTTTTAGATGGACAAATAGAATACTTGAAGAGGTTTTTCATTTCCTTCAGCATTTATTTCTATTTAATTTCAAATAAAAGGGAAGGCTTTTACATTGGAAGACATAGACCTTAACCTTGGAATATAAACAGCAATTTTAGTAATTAAAATAGACATATTTAAAGAGAAAGTTCCTTTGTGGAATTCTGAAAATTTGTGTCCAGATCTCACCTATCCTAAAGATTTCCTCTGTGACACTGGATTGGCCATTCAATTGCTTCATCTCAGTTACTCAGCTGGAAATATAATACACCTGGTTAACCTTTTCAGTACAAATTTCTGGTGTGAAGAAACTGAACTTTTAACACCAGAAAGATTTCCATTGGAAAGTATACAGTAGCTAACAGAATGATATTGTGATTTTGACAATTCCATCCAAGTTTCTACTCTACCTAATTCTGATTTGTTGTTTATTATTATTGTTATTATTATTATTATTGATCACAGTAAATTCAACAATACATGAACATAACTTAGCCTTCCAATAACCAAGGTCAGTAGTTTTGCTATTGGGTTCCACAGGTGGCCTTGTGAGCTCAGCACACTTTGAAATGCCAAAATATTTAATAAAACAACATTTCAGCCATCAACCATGTTCCTGCATCTTCAAGAAGGGCAACAGGGATGACCCTGGTAACTATAGGCCCGTTAATCTCACTTCCATGCCTGGCAAAATTATGGAGAAGTTAATTCTGGGAGTTATTGGAAAGCACCTGAAAGACAATGCAGTCATTGGTCATAGCAAGCATGCGTTGTCCTGCTTAACAAACTTAATTTCATTCTATGACAAAATTATCCACCTGTTGACCAAGGGAAGCCTGCTGATGAAATCTTTTTGGATTTCAGTAAAGCTTTTGATAGTGTCTCTCACAGTATCCTCCTGGACAAAATGTCCAGCATACAGCTGGATAAACACATAACGCAGTGGGTGAGTAATTGGCTGGTGGGTCGGGCTCAAAAGGTTATAGTAAATGGGGTTACATCAGGCTGGCGACCAGCCACTAGCGAGGTTCTCCAGGGATCCATCTTATGGCCAGTATTCTTTAATCTCTTTGTAAATGAGCTGGATGTAGAACTTAAAGGATTACTAATTAAGTTTGCTGATGACACAAAATTGGGAGGAGCTGTTGACACTCTTGAGGGCAGAGAGGTCCTGCAGAGAGATCTGGACAGACTGGAGAGCTGGGCAATCACCAAACATGTGAAGTTGAACAAGGGCAAGTGCCAGATTTTGCACCTGGGGCATGGCAATCTGGGATGTACATACAGACTGGAGAATGAAATGCTGGAGAGCAGCTCTGTGGAGAGGGATCTGGGGGTTCTGGTCAATGGCAAGTTGAACATGAGCCAACAGTGTGCCTTGGCAGCCAAGAGGGCCAACTGTATCCTGAGGTGCATCAAGCACTGTATTGCTAGCTGATTGAGGGAGGTGATTGTCCTGCTCTACTCTGCACTGCTACAGCCTCACCTTGAGTACTGTGTGCAGTTTTGGGCGCCGCAGTATATTAAGGATATAAAGCTACTAGAGAGTGTCCAGAGGAGGGCCACAAAGTTGGTGAAGGGTTTAGAGGGAAAGCCATATGAGGAGCAGCTAAAGTCACTTGTTTTGTTCAGCCTGGAGAAGAGGAGACTGAGGGGAGACCTCATTCTGATCTACAGCTTCCTCACAAGGGGAGGAGGAGGGACAGGTGCAGATCTATTCTCTCTGACGACCAATGATAGAACCTGAGGGAATGGCAGGAAGATGTACCAAGGGAGGTTTAGGTTGGATATTAGGAGAAGGTTCTTCACCCAGAGGGTGTTGGAGCACTGGAACAGGCTCCCCAGGGAGGTGGTCACGGCACCAAGCCTGATGATATTCCAGAAGCACTTGGACAGCACCCTCAGAGACATGGTGTGAATTTTGGGGTTGTCCTGTGCAGGGACAGGAGTTGGATTCGATGATCCTTGCTGGTCCCTTCCAACTCAGGACATTCTACGATTCTATGATTCTATGATTATAACTAGCATGCAGTTACACTTTCACTAGATGTCATGGAACAGACTTGTTTTACACTCCACACAAAGTCAATGTATTTCCTTCTGTTTGTTCTATGTTCTGGAGTTCCCAAATCCCCTGAGAAGGGGGTGTGTCAGTTTAACATGCATTTCAGAAGTCAGCATGAATCAATCACCATGGATTCCAAACAATGTTCCAGACCGTCCTCAATACCACAGACTTACAGAAGATCCTGAGATGCTGTCACAACCAGCTGAAAGTCATTAAATCTGTTGTGAATTCGTGCAAGGCACCAAGGCTACCTTTTTATTATGATCCTAGTGAGAAAGGCAGTCAGACTTCACAAGGTATTGATTAAAATACCATTTATTGGAGCTAACACTAGAAGCAGAAAGAGGACAGATGATCTTATGTCTTGTCCAGTGATGGGAACCCCAAGTTGGACAGCATCAGGTGGACCTCTAATCAGAAAACAGCATCCAGTGTAAAGTCTATCTGTGGAGAGGTTGCTCAACATTTTGGTGTTTTGAGCAAAAAATATTATTACTATATTATAATTTTTTTTAGTGAAAACAATTCTAATCATCATTTATACTGTCACATAAATGGATGTTCACATGACAGTATGCTTCTTCACTTTAAGACATGGACAAGGTTATGCAGGCAGTGTAAACACCGGTATAATATGTAAACTGCCTATAGGCTCCTGTGTTAGTATCAGCCTGCTAAATTTGTCCTGTAGACAGATGATGCGCACAGCATAGCACACTCCTGAAGACCAAGCTATATGTGCAGCACAGTACAGCACAGCACAGGCCTGCAGCTACTCAGGTTAACTGTTATGTGGATCACTAACTTCTCAATGGACAACGGTCTTCTGCTCAGCATCGCTACAAAATTGTCCTCCAGTTTAGCATTTTACATGTTATGTCTTGCTTGTCAGAGTTAAGAGTTATATGAGTTATAATATTCTGTTTTGCAACAAAACCTATTTATTTGGTTCTGAAAGTCTTTGGGACAAAGCAATTTTATAAAGCATTGTAATGATTTAATTTTTATACATCATGTACGATACCTAGTATTTTACATATAGTTGTCATAAGCATACTTTGTGTACAAAGTAGGGTATAGCCAACTACACCTTGATGGTCAGAGCAGAAGAGAAGCATCAAAGTATCATTACTGCTTGTTTGACTCCAGATTGACTCCTATTGATGGCACTTGAGTACTGACCATCATTTGTTACAAAAAAGGAGACTACAGCTACTTAGTTGGTTTCCTACCCTTTCCTGCCTGTACCTACAGTATACGTAGCATGTATTTGCACAAACCATGAAGATGAAAATGTAGTTTTGTATTATTCTTACTTATTTTCAGACACTGAAATTACTGTTCAAAGGAAAATTCTCTTTGTCCCTACATTATATTTCTCCACATTGTACAATCTGTATGTTCTCTGGCACTCCAGTTCTTTTGTAAGCATCTTTTTTTTCCTGAATGGTGGTGTACCAGAAGTTAATTTCTTTCCATTAGTGCCTCTATCTCATAGATCACTGTGTTAAAGTACTTGATCTTTTTCTGTCAGCACTTGCATAGCATTGTTCAGTACTTGATCTTTGCACATTTAAGTAGCTCTTACCTGAGTAGCTGTTTGCTTTTGTTTTGCTTTGCTGTCTCTCTTTTCTATACTTCAAACAGCCATGGTCCAATTTACCTCTTCTTTCATTACTGTCACTCCTTTCTAGGTGACTTTATACCACCTTGATATCTGCTCTTTTACCATTAGTGTGTTTTTATTTCTGGTGTCTATATTCCACTGTTCCTTTTTCTATAATCATATCTTTCTCTGCTGGCAACTTTTCAAGTATACTGGCACATAATTTAGTAAGAGATTCTGAGATGATGCAATGGACAGACAAATGACTCTTTTTCACGAGTCTTTGCAAATAATTGAGATCAAGGCATACAACCATGTTCTATTCTTAATCTCCAGCTCCCTACCACTGCGCTTTAAATGTGCAAAACTTCAGCTACTCTGAAGATACCTTTATATCTGTCCTAGAAAGTAGTCATGAACCAAAGGAGCTAGATTCCATCTCTAGTGGCAGAAACAGCAGTGAACAAATAAAAGCCACTCACTGATCATTTTCCCTATAATTTTGTACTTTATTTAAACATTCAAAATGATGTAATTTGAATTGGACTTCAAACAGTGGTACCATATATAATACAATTTGTATAATTAGATTATAATGAATCTACATGGTTTACTCCCTTTGTTTGACAAAATACTCTATAATTTTAAAGTTGCAATCATTACCATTTCATTCTAAAATTGGACTCACTTTAGGTTGGGAAACCTGATTTCAGACTTTGACTCTGGTTTGATGATCCTACAAAGAATCCAGTAATTCCAAGAACCACTTCTATGTGCAGCAAGCTTTCTTAATATAAACTGCCATGTATGTGCTGCTTATAGATTTCCCTCAAGAAAAACCATACTCAAGTAGCATAATTTCTCTTTTTTGTATATGACAGAAACAAAGTCACATGCTTTTATTATATATACTGAATGAATGTTTTTCTTTTAAGGAGAACTTTTCTCCTGGCTTTCAGAATAGCTAAGTTCCTACCAAAGAAAGTAAAGAGAGAAAACATCCTAGAAAATCAGTGCAATGCAAAAGCATGGTGGCACCTCTCAGGCATCAGAATAATAATTTCCCAGCAAGAACACTCCTTTCCACCCCAGAATCTGGAGGACAGATCTCATGCCTGAAAAACAATGGAAACTATGTAAAGAAGGAGGAGAAAGAAATAGGTAAGAAAGCTGTGAATACCTAGCTGCTTCTCCTCAGTTAATGTGTTATTTTGCTCAGTGTATACAAACATCAGATCTTTGGCTCTGATAAAGCTGTAATTTCAATATTCACATGAGGAAGAAAAGCATGCAAATGTAAATGCCTCATTAAGAGGTGAAGAATGCTGGTTCTTATTGCTTTGCTAGTAACTGCTAGGCACTTAAAAAATGTAATAATTACTGTGTACTGTGAACTGGGGACTGTGGTCACAGCTAAAGTTTGTAAAGATGCTTCAACAAAAAACTGTTAAGCAGTACACTGAAATCACAGCTACATTGAAAGAAAACAGGAAAGCTTTGACAGACACTTATCAAATAAAACTCCACGCCATTTCTCAGTACTTGAATTTGAAAATAAGATTTCAAAAACTTGTAGAAGAATATTAAGATAAGCAAGTATGTTTTAAGTATTTTTCTTCCATGTTTTTTTCTCTTAATCTACCAATAAGGTATTTTTGTGAAATACGAAGTACAGTCATGAGATGGTATCATTGTTTACAACACAACTGCTTCAAGAAAACACATTTAGTCTCATTTTTGCCTTTCAAAGTATGACCTAAAAACTCAGTTTGTAATAGGTAAGATTTGGTGAAGTGTAGTGAATTCAGCTGAAATATATCTTATCCTAGGAAAATAACAGTTCTGACAGCCTTTCAGAATTTTTTTTGTTAACTGAAATAAAGAAATGCTGTTAAGATTCAAAAGGAAAATGGCTGTTCTTAAAATAATTAATATAATTTAATTACATCTATAGTTAGCCTCTCAATTGTCTTGGCTAATATTTCAGAGAACTTTTTTTGTTTTCTTTGGTTTCTTTGTCAAGTTTTTTTTTTTTCTTTTTTTTAATTGAATATATGGAAAACAAGATGTATTCTGTAACACAGCACTTAAAAGCTTACTGGATACAATTAAAGTGCAGATACTTGGATTAACATCTGAAGCAGTGGGCAACTTTGGCTTGCAAAGGCAGCACTTCGAAACAAATCCAAAGAATTTCCAGATAAAATATTTCATCTCAGAAATATTAATGGTTCTAAAGTTTCGCTGACACTGTAATTTTCAATATAGTATTATACTCATGAGGAAATTATACCCAGATCTTCCTTACACTTAGGCTATCTCTTAATCATCTTTTCCTTCTATGTATAATTCATCTATACATATAAAGAAATAACATGACATATCTACAAACAAGGAGAAAACTGTCACTGTTTTTCAATGTCCTTGTCCCAGTTTTAAAGTAACTACACTCAAAAAATTTCATGGGAATTTCGGAAATGCTGGGCAGTGTAGACTGTTAGGATTGTCAGTTAATCTAAATACAGAGATACTAAAATGGTTAAGCTGTCTACTGCAGAGGAATCTATATTGCATACCTTAGATATCTGAAGTCTGAGAGAGAGAAATAAATAAATTTGAGCTCTAAGAGAGTGTATGTAGAAAGGAAATTAAGATGATTGGTTGAAACTATAACAGTAGAAAGCCTGGTGTGCCAGAAACTGATGCCAGTTGGATAAAATCAGGTAAGATAAATGAAGAAATATCTGACTGGCCAACCTTTATGATGCCGAGGCCACAGATCACCAATATAAACACAAGCTGCATCATGTGAAGTCTGGGGAATTTCTTTCAAGGACCCAGCAGAAGACCCATCTGCAGACCTGACTGCTGACTGGAGAGAAGACCTTGCCTCCACCATGTGCCTGTGGCAGAGAACTATAAGTATGGACACTTGGCTGGATCAGAATGCTCCAGATTGGTGTGAGTGGTCCACCGTCATCTGCATGGATGATGATGTCCCAGCCACCAGTCAGGTGGTGTGCAGGAGCCTGGAATTTCCCTGATGTTACCACACTGAGTTGCCAATGGGTGGAAAGATGGTGTTCCTGTAGCAATAGGTCAATTAGTATGAGTGGTTCCATGACCATGTATGTTTTCTCTGTAAGTTTTAGGCTAAATAGTTTGTGTACAATTGAATCAAGGGCAATAAGCAAACATTAACTGATGTGATATCCCGCAGAAAATGAAAATTTCCACTAAGTAATAACAACAGACCATGTGAGAAAGAAACTAACCAACGATTAGCTGGGGAATGTTAATATTAGCTGTTACTAACACATTTAACTGTTTAAATACCTTGTAGTTTCTTGGTGTGATGTGCTAGCTTTATGGAGTTACCACGTAGCACCCGTTTTGTACAAATATGAAATGAATAAAATGCCTCTGCTCTGTGTGTATTTTGGTGTTTTGCACACCGGGCAAATAAACCCACTTCTCAGGTAAACAGCTTTAGTGACCCAGATGGGACTGCGCTGACAGCCTTGCCCGGATCATCTTGCCATACCTGAGAGGGAGAAATGGACTGATTGGACTCCAGCGCGCACTGACTTATTGATCAGGGAATCCATTGGCTCCTCTCCTGCAGTCGGGCAGTGAGTGACACAGTGATGCAATGCTATTTGAAAGAGTTATTTTAAGGGGAAAAGGGGGGAAGAGCAACATCTCTTAATGAAGCAGTTGGAATTAGTTTTTGTATAAACTTTGCATAAGATGCATTGGGAAAGATATGCAGCAGCAGCAGTAGCAGTGCAGTTCTGTGTCTACACGTTGTATTTGTAATATAGGAAGAAAATCCCTTATTTTGTATTTGGAATTTGGAATTTGTTGTGTGTGAAATGGGTTCTTTTCTGCTACCAAATTGGGTTCCGCTGCCTCCAGGAAGGCTCTTCTTTTTCTCCCATGGGATGCATCATAAAGAACTGGAGTAAATTTGGAGGGGACCTAATGACTAAGAATAAATTCAAATAGTATTACAATCAATGGTGGCCACAATATCAATTGGAGAATGATAAAATATGGCTTGAAAATGGATCTTTGATATATAACACTATATTACAGCTAGTGTTTTGTAGAAAGAAAAATGAGAAATGGGACGAGATACCATATGTCTCTTTGCTGATTTTTTATTTATGATAAGGGATGACTAGAGATAATAGCAAGAAATGTGGTCTGGTGGATTTGAAACACCAGAATGAATATATTTTTTTAACGAGAGAAAGGAAAAAAGGAAAAAGAGAGTTTGTGTTGTACTGACGGAAAAAAATAAGTCAGAGGATATGGAGGAAGATACTCAGCTATTGGTAGCCCCTCTGAAACAACAAGGATTGGAGTCCTTAAGTGAGGAGGGTTGTAAATACACTCAAGTGACTTACAGCTGGGATGTAAAAAAACCACATAAGTCATACTATTTATTGCTTGGTATGTATTTAGATTTTTCGAACAGATTTAGATGCAGGCTATCGAACATGCTTGAGATTTAATTTGGACAGGGTAGCAGTAATGAGAAGTATCAAAATGCAGTTTTTAAGAGGAGCCCCTGCCTCGCTAAAACCCTTGATTATACCAACAGTGACAAATGCAGCAGGCAATGCAGGTCCCCTAGCAAATACCTTGAGGGAAATTTCAGGACCCTCTGTTTGGGTGGTGAATAAAGGAAAGCCAGTAAAACCAAAAGGAGTTACAGCAAAAGGAAACAAATGCTGAATGATCTTGTATAAGCTGGTGTCCCATGATCAAAAATATATGGGAATATAAATAATTGTAAGGGATCTTTAAGCAAGAATAAGGTAAGCATTGTTGGTGCTACAGGGAAAAGAATTTTGAGGCCATTTTTACAGCCCATGGAGCTCTTGATTGGGAATACTAAATTAACACATGAATTCCTCTATATGCCAGAATCTCCTTTTACCATTACTTGGATGGGATTTACTCTGTAAATTAAATGCACAATTAATCTTCTCTGAAGGTCCTGCACCTGGGGTTGGGCAACCCCCAATATCAATACAGGCTGGGGGATGAAGGGATTGAGAGCAGCCCTGCGGAGAAGGACTTGGGGGTACTGGTGGATGAAAAGCTGGACATGAGCCAACAATGTGCACTTGCAGCCCAGAAATCCAGTCTTATCCTGGGCTGCATCAAAAGAAACGTGGCCAGCAGGTCGAGGGAGGTGATTCTGCCCCTCTACTCTGCTCTGGTGAGATCCCACCTGTAGTACTGTGTCCATCTCTGGTGCCCTGAACACAGGAATGACATGGAACTGTTGGAGCCGGTCCAGAGGAGGGCCACAAAGATGATCTGAGGGCTGGAGCACCTCTCCTATAAGGACAGGTTGAGAGAATTTGGGTTGTTCAGCCTGGAGAAGAGAGGGAGGGCTTATTGCAGCCTTTCAGTATTTAAAGGGGGACTATAAGAAAGACGGGGGCAATCTCTTTAGTAAGGCCTATTGTGACAGGACAAGGGGTAATGGTTTTAAACTAAAGGAGGGTAGATTTAGACAGGATATACGGAAACAATCCTTTACAATGAGAGGGGTGAAGCGCTGGGACGGGTTCCCCAGAAAGGCTGTGGATGCACCATCCTTAGAAACATTCAAGGTCAGGTTGGACAAGGCTTTCAGCAACCTGATCTAGTTGGGGATGTCCCTCTTCACTGCAGGGGGGTTGGACTAGATGGCCTCTAATGGTCCCTTCCAAGCTAAATCATTTTATAATTCTATGATTCTATGACTGAATAATAAATGGCATTAACTTAATGATTTTTCTGGGGGACCAAGAAGTGTTAAGGTTTTTTAAACTATTTTAAAATGGAATCTTTCAAAGCAGAAATGCCCAAAGATTATATTTTGATATTACCTAACAAAGCTTCTGATTCTTTTCTTTTGAATCTCTGTGGGTTTTTTTGTGGCATGTTTCACTTACTTATGTGGTCTGGTTTCGGCTGGGATAGAGTTAATTTTCTTCATAGTAGCTTTTATGGAGCGGTGTTTTGGATTTTTGCTGAAAACAGCGTTGATAATGCAGAGATGTTTTAGTTGTTGCTAAATAGTGCAACATTTAGTCAAGGACTTTTTCTGCTTCCCATGCTCTGGGAGGGGACACAGCTGCAACAGCTGACCCCAACTGACCAAAGGGATATTCCATACCATAAGACATCATATATATAAAGTATATAAATATATATACTGGCAGAAGAAGAAGGAAGGAGGGGACGTTTGGAGTTATGGCATTTGTCTTCCTAAGTAACCATTATACGTGATGGAGCCCTGCTTTCCCAAATATGCCTGCAGATGGTAAGGAGTGAATGAATTCCTTGTTTTGTTCTGCTTGCTCATGTGGCTTTTGCTTTGTCTGTTAAACTGTCTTTTTCTTGACCCAGGAGTTTCCTCACTTTTACTCTTCTGATTCTTTCCCCCATTCCAGCAGGGGGGAGTGAGTGAGCGGCTGCGTGGTGCTTGGTTGCTGACTGGGGCTAAACCACGACACTTACGCTGAACTAAAAACAAAACCAATCACCCCAATTTCTTACAGCAAAGGTTATGGAATAGAAAAATATCTTTTTTTGGTCTGTTTTTCTCTAGCAGCAAAGCAGTAGAACAAGAACATGAATATAGTTCCAGTTAAATTTTTTTGTGGCTTGTTTTTTGTTTTTGTTTTAAATTTGAGCTGTCAAACCAGGAAATTTCATTAATTCAGCCAAGGAAGCATCATGTGCTGTCATATTTCAGATAATGAATTATCTAGCAATATGCAACTTAAAGTTTTGAAAAAACAGGTGATTTCCAAATGTAAATTAGTAATT
Source organism: Sula dactylatra (assembly GCA_013389905.1). Classification (NCBI taxonomy): domain Eukaryota; kingdom Metazoa; phylum Chordata; class Aves; order Suliformes; family Sulidae; genus Sula; species Sula dactylatra. The sequence goes on from WEKW01027070.1 coordinate 70,805, forward strand.
TCTAATTAGTGAGTAATGATCTCTTATCAATTAATCTGTATGATTAATTACTCAAATATCTGTGGAATAAATACAAAGTATAGCTAAGACTATAATCCATATATGATTAATTACCTAAGTACAGTTTATAGCTATTCATATGATGAATTACCTAAGTACAGTTTATAGCTATTCACTTAAGAAAAAAAGCATGCTGCAATATTTAGATAGGCCGCTACATATTTTTCTAGCATATCTGATCTATGGAGAACTCGTTTGTTATTTTATCTGTAAACTGTACCTTTTGATGTGTTTTCTGCCAGCATAAAATGCAAGTGTCAAAGTGTATATAAAATGTTAGACTGCGATCACCAAAAAGACTGCCACTAACAGAGTGAGATCCTTCTTTTTCATGGGGATTTTTTTTTTAATAGGAATTCGAATCAGTCATGAAAAAAGGGAAAGAGTCACAAAGGGAATAGATTTTTAAAAACTTTAGACAAAATACTGGGTTATACTTCTTCTCAGAAATACCACTACTCATCAAATACTCAGCATTAGCCAATGTCTCCATCACAGCAGCAATGGGTAACTAACACACAGGACAGTAGTATTGCCTCCATTTCCCAAGCATTCGTTTCAACACAAAATATTATTATACCATTAGGGAGTTCACTTAAACAGAAATTTTAGATTACTGGCTGATTACTGGCTTTTTGGTTTTGTTCCACATCAGCAGTGCTCTGGAGCTGGAGTCAGATTTTTCTGAAAAGTTCACATCAATGGATGGCTGTAAAGCCACAGCTGTCTTTTCTACTGCTAATGAAAATGGAGTTCAATTTTTAGATTCCAAAACTTTCCAAATGTGGTCCATGTTATTTTTTTTTTATTATTATTTTTTGAGGAAAAAAGGCCTGTTAATTGTATGACTGTGTTTGTAAGACTTTTGAATTAAAAAATAATTATTTAATTTTTTTGGTTTCTTGAGTCCTCGAGATTGTATTATAAGTTAAGTTTCTGAAGTGCATAAGGAGTAGCTCTTACAAATTACTATAGATTGAACCTATCCATCATGATGTTACTGGATTTGATTATGTCTGTAAAAACAAACAACAGTTTTATACCGAGATGTATTTTAAAGCAGAGCTTCATCCTACTGTGAAAGAATAAAATATGACAAGGCAAAAGGCATACTGCTAGTCTATTAACTACCTTACATTTCTGCAATTTCACTTTTAGTAGAACTGCAATAAAAGTTCCTGATTTTGATTTTGCCAATTTTAGCTGTTTTTCCTGAGATTCAAGTACTTTACAACTGTTGGGTGAATAGGTGCAATTCTTCTTATATAGTTCTGTTTTTCTCAGATGCTGACTTCTTTACTTTCTTCCTTTCTGTGTTATCATTTCAAGCTACTGTTTTTTTTCCCTTTCATGGACAGCCTTTCTCTCCAGAACATAAAAATTCATCCCCATTTTTCTTCTGTACAACAACCAATAGTCAACACTTCATGAATATACTGCTCTTCTCTAACCACGTACATTAAATGAAAAGGTGTCAAAAATGCAGTGTGAAATCTGGCAACTTTTTCAAAATAGACTGATAAATATTTTTATGTTTGGTTCTAACATTTAGTGAAAAAATACAGAATGCAAAATATACATTGTACTCAATAAATCTGTATTTTCTACAAACTTCTCTAAGGTCATAACATTGTAAGACAGATGCTTTTTATGAGCAGCTATCTCTCCATGTATTTCAGGAGAGCTGTATGCATTTTATAGCTTATAAAAATAACTTCTTCATCTGACAATTATGTCTAAGGGTGCCCATCTCAGAATTTTCCACATAATAACAGTCACATAATGTAAAACTCTGTTCCATTGAGTAGATACTATCAATATGTTAACTCGGATAACTTCAAAAGAACATATGAGGAGATGCTGACAGAGCTCGGGCTGTTCCGTCTGCAGACGAGAAGGCTTAGGGGACCTTGCCCATGTGTGAAAAAAACTGATGGTGGGGGAAGTGAAGAAGATGGAGCCATACTTTTCTCAGTGGCAGGACAGGAGGCAATGGGCACAAACTTACATGCAAAAAATTCTATTTAAACAGAAATAAACACTCATTTTGGCTGAACACTGGAAGAGGTTTTCTTGAGGGTTTGTGGATTCTCCATTGTTGAAGATATTAAAAACATGGTTGGACTTGGTTCTGGGCAGCCTGCTCTAGTTGACCCTGCTTGAGCAGGGTGGAGGACATGAGGAAGCATTGGACTAGATCATCTCCAGAGCTCCCTTCCAACCTTAGCTATTCTGTAATTCTGTGATTTTTTTACTTTTTCTTTTAGAGGATGGTACACAGGAGGGGATCAGGAAGGCTCAAGGCAGTTTGGAGAGGAGCGGGCTTTGGGGACGACCCCAGGACTGAGTCAGTGTAAATAAGTATCCCATGATCCTGACATGGATTCAGGACATAAAGTCAATGCTAATATTCAAGACGCCTCTGACTGTGAATGAGACTGTGAATCTAGAGAGCTGGGGTGGGGGGAATTCAGTCCTGGTCAGCTGGAGAGGAGAAACAGGACCAGATCATCTGAATTGTTGACGTTTATGTGAGTACTGTGGTGTTCACAGGACAAGTATGGCTGGTCCTGTTTTGTACTGCGTTTGGGGAGGGGGATGCCTATGAGAATATGTGCTCAGCCTCACTGCTAGATGGACATAAGAGGAAGGGAAAGCATCTACAGGACTGGGATGGGAGAATTTTGCCAGGCTTAAGGTCCTGACAAATTTGGCTGTAGCATAGCTGCCCCAAAAGCTTACTGGACGTGGGTAAATTCAACTCAGGATGTTAAGTCTTTTCAGTCAAAACTTACTACCAATTACTACTAACTGTCTAAGGAATCTATGAAATTTTATACTATCAGACAGAGAATAAATCCAGAAGAGTTTTTTTGCTAAATCTATTAATTTTAAATCTTCATCTTAGCAGCTAGAGCATTTAGGACAGTTACAAGTTTTGGCATTTCTCACATGACCCCGAAACCAGACACAGATGACCAAACTGAGAGGTCAGACTGTCTTTTTTTGGTTGTATCATGAAAGTTTCATGATCATGATCATGCAAAGTAGTAGCAAGCATAGACCAGAGTATGTTTAAGCATAGCCAGCCGTTCTCCCCTTCCTGTCTAGGTAACGTTTTCAGTTAGCTAACTTCTTAATTCTAGTTTATTGTTAAATCTATTATCATTAAATGAAAAAAAAGTTACTATTACTCTTAACATGTCATGATAAGAATCAAAAGTTTGGTGGTTGATGTTATGTTGCTTTCAGAATATTGTAGTAACTTTCCATATTTAGAAACCTGCTTTTAAGGTAAGTATATCTGTAATACTATAGAACTTTTTTTTTTTTTTTTAATCTTGAGTAGAACTAGGAAGTAAATTAAAATCTACAATTGTAAGAGATTTGGATTATCAATATCTGATACTTCTTATTTTTATTTATTGAGAAAGCCATTATATTTAAAACAATTTGAAGAATACAAAGCGAAGTAATAGGAAGCTCATCAAGGTTCAATATCTTTGACAGACAATAAATTTAACAAAATTCAATTTTAGAGAAACTGTTTAGAAGTCATTATTGAATTTTGCTAACATAGGTGAAAAAGTATTTCTTTTCATCAAGTAGAGATGGTAGATTTTGAATACCTGTTCCCTGCTTTAATATATGTTCCATTATTTCTTTTAATTCTATTTGTTAATCTTCATATCTGAAAATGGAAATGGAATAATATCAAATTAAAGGGTATGAACCATGTTGATACAAACATAAAAATGTTAGAGAATAGAGGAAATAGGAAATTAAATATAAGTGGAGATTTTAAAGATGTTTATGCTTTAGTTTAATAAATACAGTCTTATATTGACAGTTTAATTCTGCTGCACTTGCTTTAATGTGAATAAAGATTAAATTGATACATCATAATTAATAAGGATGAATATTATTCCATATTCTTTACTCAAAAGGAAGAGCGAAAGGATGAATAGCTTTACACAAGCAGATAAGCAAGCAAGGGAAGAGGGGAATACCAATTAACTCCTGACCAGTGGGTCATAACTGACTGTATTTGGAAGTTTTACATTACAAACAGCAACATTGTCTGAGGTAGGATCAAAAGCTTCCTAAAGACATTGCAGCCAGCAGATAAAATTAATGAGGTAAAATTAATTTCAAGATTAAGAGCTGGAAGGATAGTGTCTTAATGCATTTAGAAAAAAGTTCACGGTAACCTAAGGACAAAAGTAGGTTTAGTATTACTCCTAGTTTTAGGAGCATGGCAGCAAGTAGTATAGATCCTGCAACTGGGGCTTCTACATGGGCTTTAGGCAGTCATAAGTGAAGTCCATATAAGGGTGCTTTTACAGTGAACACTATTAATAACACTAGGCCTGATAGGAGGCCAGTTCAGGAGTTAGTGAGTGTGGGATGGGTTATGTTTTTTCCCTCATCGGGTCATTAGGATTAGGGTGGGGATGAAGGTTGCTTCAAATGAGATATAAAATAGTATCAGTTCTATGGCTGAGAAAGCCAGGATGATGAATGGTTGGATTGTAATCAGGACTGTGATGAAGATTTGTTTTCATGTTGGCGGCTCATGTTGGAGGTGGTTCTGGCTTGCTATGATTATGAGTGGTAGTAATCAGCAGGAGAGTACTAGTATGGGAGATGAGACATGGTCAATGCCAGCTCATTGGACTAGGTTTTTGTGTGAGTATAACATTGGGAGTAGTCATTGTAAACTGAGGGTGGCAATTAGGAGGCTATGTGTGGTGGAGTTGGCTCACAGAAATTTCTGAGTGGATAGAAGGATGTTTTAACACTGTAGGAGGTTTAGGATGTGTAAGTGGTCAGAGCCATGAGTTCGTGCAGAGGCTGCTAGTATTGCTAGGCCTCTGCGTGCCTCACAAGCTGAGAATGTTAGTATGAGTACTGGTATTAGGGTGAATGATGTTGTTTGGTTTTCGATGGGTCAGGTTGATAAAGCAATGTTTATACATAATATTATGCTCTCTAGGTATAGTAAAGCAGAGATTAGGTAGGTTCAGTGGAAGGCAAACCCTAAGCTACTTAGGGTGAAAGCTGAGTAGAAGATTAGGTGTAGGAGTGACATAAAGAAAGTCATGGAGCTGGGTCTGCTGAGTTGAAATCAACTGTCTCGGTTAGACTAACTTTCTGTGCTTATTCTGCTCATTCTAGGCCTCCTTGTGTTCATTCATAGATTAGCTCTACTGCGAGTAGAAGGATGATGGTGTAGACTCAAGTTAGGGTGGTGGTAAGGGATTGAAGCTGGGTGGCTCATAGGAGTGGAAGTAGGAATGCAATTTCCAGGTCAAAGAGAAGAAATAAAATTGCTACTGAGGAAAAATTGGATTGAGAATGGGAGTTGAGTGGATCAAAGTGGGTTGAAGCTGCATTCATATGGGGATAATTTTTCTGAGTCTGGGTTAGTTTGGGCGAGTCAGAATTTTAATATAGTCAGGTTGGTGCTTAGGGTGAGGTACAGGGTAAATAAGAATGTGATTATGTTCATTGTTCTTCTCTGGGGTTACACCAGATTTTAGATATTGGAAGTGAATTGTAATTAATACACTAGCAGAGCAGGATCCTCATCAATAGGTGGTTATGTAGAGGAATAATTGGATGACGTCTACCACGTGTCAATATCGGGCTGCTGCTTCAAATCCGAAGTGGTGGTTTGACATGAAGTGGAATTTAATTACCCATAGGAGGCAAACTGATAGGAAGGAAGGTCCAATCATTATGTGGAGCCTGTGGGATCCTGTAGCAACAAAGAAGGTTGAGCCATATACACCATTGGTAATTGAAAATGGTGCTTTGTAATACTCTGTTGCCTGGAGTGCTGTGATGTAGAACGCTAGCAGAATTGTTAGTTAGTGTGTGAATCACTTGTTCTCAGTTACCTTCTGTGATGCTGTGGTGTGCTTATCTTATGGTAACACCTGAGGCTAGGAGGATGGCTGTGTTTAGTAGGGGTACTTCTAGGAGGTTAAGGGGTTTGATTCCTATTGGGGGTCATTGTCCACCTAGTTATGGGATGGGGACTAGCTGGGTTGAAAGAACACTTTGAAGGAAGTACCCCTAGGCAGAAGAATGCTTTGGATGTAATAAAGAGGATTATTCCCTATCATAGGCCGTTTTAGACCATAGGGTTGTGGTGGTCTTGGAATGTGCTTTCTCATATGACGTCTCATCATCATTGCAGTATGACTAGGAATATGGAGAGTAGACTTAGACCTAAGAGTTGTGATGTGTTGTGGTGGAATCATATGATTAGTCCTGAAGTAGTGAGTAGGGCAGCAGCTGCTTTGAAGATTGGTCAGGGGCTTGAATCTACTATGTGATAAGAGTGTGCTTGGTGAGCCATTAGATGTTTTCTTCTAAGTACAGGCTTAGTAGGAGGATGAAGTCATAAACTTGGATTATGGCTATTTATGCTTCGAAGATGGTTAGTAGAATTAGGATTGATGTGGTTAGGATAGATACTGCTGGCATGATGGGGAGTAAGGCAGTGGTAGCTGTGGAGATGAGTTGGATGAATAGCTGACCTGCTGAGAGGTTTGCTGTGAGGCGGACTCTAGGGCTAACAGGCAAATTAGCAGGATATGGTTTTGATTATGATTAGGGCTGGGAACAGTGGTGTGGGGGTCCCTTCAGGTAGTGGGTGTCCTAGAAAGGCTGAGGGTGCGTTTTGTAGGCATGTAAGAAGGACAGCAAGTCAAAGTCGGAAGGTTGGTGTTATGTTTATTGATAGCTGGGTGGTTGGGGTGACTGTGTAGGGTACTAGGCCCAACAGGTTGATTGTAAGTAGTAGTACTGTTAGTGATGTTAGGATTAGTACTCATTTATGGCCTCCCTTGTTTAGTGGAATTATTAGTTGTTTTGTGATTAGTTGGCAGAACCGTAACTGCAGGGTGGAGAGACAGTTAGTGACTCACTAGTTGCTGGGTACAGGGAGCAGCAGGACAGGGAATAATATTGAAAGCAGGATCATTGGGATCCCTAAGGGACATGGGCTTATGAATTGATCAAAGAAGCTTTTGTTCATATTCAGGTTCAGGGAGTAGTTTTGGTAGTTATGAAGGTTTTATTGGAAGGGTGGATGGTAGTGGTGAATGATAGGAATTTGGGTTGAAAATTAGTGAAAAAGTTAGTCATGATATCAGTATGATGAAGAATCATGGGTTTGGGCTGAGTTGGGCATGTCATTAAGGAGGGGTGGGTGGTGCTTTCTCCACCTTAAAAGGCTAGTGCTCTTGCATAACTTCTTAATGATTAGCATGATAATAGTGAAGATCAGCTCTCAAAGTGGGTAAGGGGGATAGATTTTACTATGATTGGTATGTGGCTGTGGTTAGACCCACAAATTTCTGAGCATTGGTGTTAGAAGATTCCTGGTCAGGTGGTGATAAATGGCTTTTGGTTTAGTCATCCTGGGATTGCATCCGTTTTTACTCCTAGACTGGGGACTGCTCGGGAGTGGAAAACATTGCTGTCACTAACAAGTATGCAGATGGGGGATTCTATAGCAACAACAACACGATGGTCAACTTCTAGCAGTCAGAAGTGTCCCTGTGGAAGTTCTGTTGTGGGGATTACATATGAATTTAATGTTAGGTCTTTGAAGTCTGTGTATTCATAGGTTCACTATCATTGAGGTCATGGCTTTTAGGGTTAGGTCAGTTTCATCGATTTCATCTATTATGTACAGAATTTGTAGGGATGGTAGGGCAAGTAAGATGAGGATGATAGCTGGTAGAATTGTTCAAATTAGTTCTACTTGCATCAACAATGTCTTGTTCATTGACAATGTTTGAGGATAATTTTTCTATTAGTATGAGTGCTGGAATATAGAGGACCAAGCTGCAAATCGTTAATGCAAGTATTAGGCAATGGTCATAGAATTCAATGAGTCCTTCTATGGCGGGGAATGAGGTGTCTTGAAATCCAAATTGTGAATGATTGGCCATGTGAGATGTATGGGGTTTTCACCTGTGATTTAGTCTTGACAAGGCTCTGTAATTGGTTTACTAACAACTCATAAGAAAGAAGCATGAAGCAGTTCATGCAGTTGGCTTGAAACTAGCATATGAGGGTTCGATTCCTTAATTTCTTGTACTTGAACAAAGGCTGGTTCTTTGAAGGTGTGGTATGGGGGTGGATTCATTCAATGTTGGCGGCAGTTAGTTCTGGTTGTAAGACTTTGTTTTGTTGGAAAGGCTTCTCAGATAATGAATATTAGTGTAATTACGGCTGTTATCGAAATTAGTGAGCAGATAGAGGATATAATGTTCCATAGGGTGTAGGCATCTGGATAGTTGGAATATCACCGTGGCATGCTGGCTAGGCCTAGGAAGTGTTGTGGGAAGATGGTCAGGTTTATGTCTGTGAACATGACTCCAAAGTGAGCCTTAGCTCATGTAGGGTGTAGGGTGTTTCTTGTGAATAATGGGAATCAGTGAGTAAATCCTGCTAGGATGGCAAAGACAGCCCCTATTGACAGGATGTAGTGAAGTGGGCAACTACGTAGTATGTGTCATGTAGGGCAATGTCTAGTGAAGAATTTGTGAGGACAATTGCTGTCAGACCCCCAATGGTGAAAAGAAGATGAAACCTAGGGCTCATAGTATTGGTGGGTCTCATTTAATGGTTCCTCCATGTAGTGTGGCTAGACTTTGATGTCAGTTAGGATGGCGATAGTTATGGTGGAAGATGTGAAGTATTCTCAGGTGTCTACATCTATTCCTACTGTAAATATGTGGTGGGCTCATATGATAAAGCCTTGGATAACATGGTTCATACTCTTCCCATGTAGCCGAATGGTGCTTTTTTGCCTGCATAGTACGTTACTACGTGTAACATGATTCCAAAGCCTGGTAGGATTTAAATGTAAACTTCTGGGTGGCCAAAGAATCAGAAGAGGTGTTTGTATAGGACTGAGGGTCCTCCTCCAGCTGGATCAAAGAATGTGATATTTAGATTTCAATCTGTCAGCAGTATAGTGGTGCCAGCATCAATGGCTGGAAGTGAGAGTAGTAGTGACACAGCAGTGATGAGAACAGATCACATGAATAGCAGGGTTTGATATTGTGAGAGAGCTGGTGGTTTTATGTTGATGGCAGTTATGATGAAGTGGACCACCACTAAGATGGAAAACACACCTGCTAGGTGGAGGGAGAAAATAGCCAGATCTACTGAAGCTCCAGCATGGGCTAGGTTGCCTGCTAGCAGTGGGTACAAGGTTTATGCTGTGGCCGCTGCTTCTTCTACTGTGGAGGAGGCTAGTAGGAGTAGAAAAATGGGAGCAGTAATCAGAAGCTTATTTTGTTTATGCATGGGAAAGCTATGTTGGGGGCACCAATTATAAGTGGAACTAGTCAGTTTCCCAATCCTTCAATTAGAATTGGCATCACTATGAAGAAGGTTATTCTGAAGGTGTGGGCAGTGACAATTACATTATAGATTTGGTCATCACCTAGAAGGGTTCCTGGTTGACCAAGTTCTGTGCGAATAAGTAAGCTGGAGGTGACTCCAACTATATTGTTTCACACACAAAAATTAGGTATAAGGTAGTGATGTCTTTGTGGTTGGTTGAGAATAGTCATCAGTTAATGAAGGTCACATGTAAGATGGACGAATGTTGAGGCGCTAGGCTGTAGTACTTTTTACAGAGGTACAATTCCTCTTCTATTTGTCTCGGTGGTGAAATTCATGTTGAGTTGCAAACTCATCAATGTTCTCTAAGTGTGTGCCAGAGTCTAATTAGATGGAAGCCTGCTGGTTTGGGCATCTAGCTCTTAACTAGAATTTTGAGGGATTGAGACCCATCTGTCTAGCTAAGTCCCTAGCTTAATTAAAGCATCTGGGTTGCATTCAGGATACGGAGGTTAGTGTCCTGTGGGACTTAGGAGAAACTAAGAGGGTTTAACTCTTGTTTAAGGCTTTGAAGGCATTCATTTTAGGTTATCTTAAGTTTCTGGATGGCAGTCAGGATTACAGGGGAGAGGGTAAGGGTAAGATTGATGAGGAGGTGAGGATTGCAATTGAGGTGTTTGTTGGCTTATCAATGTGCCATTGTTTAACTGGTTTATGGAGTTTGGCAAAAGGGTGATTATTGAGTAGTATGTGAGTTGAAGGTAGAAGAACAGTCCCAGTAATGAAAGTACGGCTATGATTGTGGCTGCTGTGGTTATTTCTTGTTTAGTGACTTCTTGAATGATAAGTCATTTTGGCAGGAAGCCTGTTAGTGGGGGAAGTCCTGCTAGGGAGAATAGGGCTAGTATTAGGGTTGCATTTAGCATGGGGGTTTTTGTTCATGAGGTTATCATTGTTGATAGTTTTAGGACCTTGGTTGTGTTGAGAGTGAGGAGTATGGTGACTGTTATTAGGAAGGATAGGTAGAATGTTAGTAGAGTGAGTTTGGGGTTGTAGATAATGATGATGATGGATATTCACCCTAAATGGCAGATGGATGAAGCTTGTGTTTGATTTAGTCCTATTCAGCCTCTTGGGGCTCTTGAAGCAATGGCTCTAGTGGCTAATAGTGTCGGGTTCAGTGTGTGGGATGTTAAGAAGAGATTAGTCATTGGGGGAATTTCATTATTGTTGATAATANGAGTTTGGGGTTGTAGATAATGATGATGATGGATATTCACCCTAAATGGCAGATGGATGAAGCTTGTGTTTGATTTAGTCCTATTCAGCCTCTTGGGGCTCTTGAAGCAATGGCTCTAGTGGCTAATAGTGTCGGGTTCAGTGTGTGGGATGTTAAGAAGAGATTAGTCATTGGGGGAATTTCATTATTGTTGATAATAGTAGGGCAGTGGTTAGGGATGAGCCTTGGAGTACTAAGAATCAGAATGTGAGAATCAGAAGTGGAGTGGTACTAGTCCTAGTTTTATTGCAATTGCTGCTGTCAGTAGGAGGCATGATGTTGGGTGGTTTAGTTGGATAATGTCTCATTGTCCGATGGATCAAGCATTAGTTATGCTTGAGAAGAGGACTAATGCTGAGGCATTTGCTTGTACTAGGAAATATTTGATTGTGGTTTCAACAGTTCTTGGGTAGTGGGCTTTTGAAATGAGAGGAATGCTAGCAACGCTATTAATTCTAGCCTGGTTCAGGCTATTGTTCAGTGGTTGCTTGAAATTGTCATGGCTGTCCCCAGGAGTAAACTCAGAGAGATTAACTTTGCATATGGGTTCATTAGTAGGGGAAGGGGTTAAACCATCATTTTTGGGGTATGGGCCCGATAGCTTTGTTAGCTGAATGTACTAGGAAATAATATAAAGGAAGTACGAAGGGCTTTGATCCCTTCTATGTAGGTTCAATCCTTACTTTTCTAAATCTTAGGAAATGAGAGGGCTGGTATAGCTTTATGTTCACTTTATCATAGTGACCCTTTATATTCAGGCACATTTCCTTAAGTAAGTAGGCAGGCCTGCATAGTAGATTTGTATGCTGGTGTGTCAAAGGCATAGTGCTAGTGGTAGGAAGTTTTTTCAGAGTGGGTGTATGAGTTGGTCATAGCAAAATCAGGGGTAGGAAGCGTGAATTCATAGGAAGCCTGAGGAGAGAAGTAAGACATTTGTGGCCAAAGGTATTGGGAACAACTCTGGGGATGGGCTGAGTGAACTTGGGTTTAGGAATAGGATGGTAGTTAGTGTGTTTATTAATATGACATTTGCATATTCAGCTAGGAAAAATAAGGCAAATGGTCCTGCGGCATACTCTACATTGAAACCTGACACCAGTTTGGATTCCCGTTCTGTGAGGTTGAATGGGGCACGGTTTGTTTTGGCAAGTGTGATGTATCATATTTTTGCAAGAGGTCAGGAGGAGAAGATGAGGTATAGTGGCTCTTGGGTGATGGCAAGTGTGTTTAGCGTATAGTTCTTGCTTAGTATAATTACGGTCAGGAGGATAATGGCTAGTGTTACTTCGTAAAAGATAGTTTGTGCTACTGCTCATAGTGCACCAGTTAAAGCAGGCTTTGAATTTGAGGCCCATCCTAACCATAAGACTGAGTACATTGCTAGATTTGACGTGGCTAGGAGGAAGAGGAGGCTTAAATTAAGTCCGTAAGGGAGAAGTGGAGGGGAAAGAGGATTCAGACTGTGATTGTTAAGAGGAGGGCTAATATGAGGGTTATAGTGAAGAAAAGTGGGGAGGAAGTGACAGGAGAATGGGTTCTTTAATAAATAGTTTTACTCCATCTGCTATGGGTTGCAGTAGACCAAAGGGGCTGACAATGTCTGGGCCTTTTTGGGCTTGCATGTAGCTTAGGACTTTTTGTTCTACTAGTGTTAGGAAGGCGACAACAATTAGAACTGGGATAGCATAGGATAAGGACATAATAAGACAGGTTAAAGTGGGGGACCAAGTCATGGGTAAGTGGGGGGGGAAGGCTAGAGAGAGGATTTGTACCTCTCATTAGAGGGCTTAAGCCTTTTACATTTGCCAAGATCTGTCACACTAGTGGTCCATTTCTAGGACAGGGGATGGTGTGGGTGTCCTTTTGGTAGTTTAGTTGGGTTCGTTACTTAGAGGGGAGGTGTGCTTGTGGTATTGGCCTCACTACTCCAGTCCTTTTGTACTAAGAAAAGTCTATCACAGATAGAAACTGACCTGGATTACTCCGGTCTGAATTCAGATTGTGCAGGACTGTTAATCGTTGAACAAACAAAACCTTAATAGCAGCTACACCATTGAGATGCCCTGATCCAACATCAAGGTTGTAAACCTCCTTGTCAAAATTGGCTCTCAAAGGAGATTTTGTTGTTAACTCTGGGGTAGCTTTGTCTATTAATCAATTATATTTGGTCTGCTTACTGGTATTTTGAGGGGTTGCTCTTGGTTAAGAGGTGTGGCCTTGGTTTTGGAGGGTCTGTTTTTCTCCAAGGTTGCCTCAAATGCAGGCCAGCATTTTGGGGGTGGTGAGCCTGGTAGGTTTATGTGCAGTGGTTGCTGATTTTTATTATCCACAGGGTCTTCTCGTCTTATGTCCTTATTCCTGCTTTTGCACAGGAAGATCGATTTCACTGATTATGACAGTTAGGACCTCATTTAGCCATTCATACAAGTCTCAGTTTATGGGGCAATTGATAACACTACCTTCACATGCTTAGAACACTGCGGCTGTTAAACGTGATGTCAATGGGCAGGATCACATTCAATACTTGGCCAGCTGAAGGCTATGTTTTTGGTAAACAGTCAGGCCTTGGATTTACCTAGTTCCTTTTACAGTTTTTAATCTTTCTAATGGGTGCTCCTGACTTGGGTTAACAGGGCGAACATAATATATAGTTTTGTTAGAATTGTCACATTAGTTGTAGTCTATTAATAATGTGGCGATGTAAGCTTGCATTCAAGAGAGGAGATTCCCAGTTACTCATTTTAGCATTGATTCTCCTATTATTATAGGTTAGCCTGTTAGTGATAAGGGAATTGTGCTGGTTTTGGATTCTTAGGTGTAGAGCTTTGACACACTCTTTGTTGATGGCTGCTTGAAGGCCTACACTTTGGAGAATAAGAGTTGAGTAGTTTTCTGCTAGGGGAGATTGTGTTCTTTTTTAAAGGAGCAGTACCCCCTTTAAATTGCTCTTGATTTACTACGTGGTGACTAGATTGAGCGTTTGTGGAGGAAAATGAAGATTAATTTCACAGGCAACCAGCTATCACCCAGCGTGATTGGCTTTTCGCCTGTACTAACAAGTCATCCCACTCTTTTGCAAGAGACGGGTTGGCTCAGATATAGCTGCTTTTAAGTAGCTCACTTGGGTTTCGAGGTGGCAAGCTTAAATTCATTTCGTTTGGTTGTTCTTGATAAATCATGATGCCAGAGGTATAAGGGTTTATCTGTGTTGCTTTTGCTTAGTTTTTTCATTATAATTTCATCTTTCCCTTGCAGCACAGATCTCTATCTCGCCAAGTGGGTACCTTTTCTATTGCCTATAATAAGTTGGAAGAATATTTCAGTTTGGTGGTGAAGTGGATTCTTAACTGTTGCTAGCTGTGGTATGGCTGGGCTAGAGTTGGGCTTCAAGATGATCTGGCGGGTGGCAGATGTCTTAAAGGTGTAAGCTGAATGCTTTCATGTTATAGCTATGTCTTGGTATGCTAAGTACACCTTCCAGCACACTTACCTTGTTATGACTTACCTCATCTTTGGCTGATGGGCACATTAGTTATGGGGGCTTATAGCTTGTGAGGAGGGTGATGTGCGGTATGTACATGTCCCAGGGCTGACTTAAAGTAGGCTCTATTGTTCTGCTTTACTGCTAAATCTGCCTTCTAGGTGTGGTTTTCTATCTTAGAAAATGTAGCCCATTTCTTGTGCCCCTTGACCAGTTTTGTTAGTGGGGTTAGGACTATGGGGCTCACTGCTGTACTCTCAGAGGAAGTGAGCTGGCGACAGCAGTATGTAGGCTGTTCTAGCAAGGAGCAGTTGGGTGTATCATGAGTTATCGGTTATAGAACAGGGTCCTCTAGGTGGGCTTGGGCCACTGCCAGATCCTCAGAACTTTAAGCATTTGCGCTTGTAGTTCTTGGGAGGACACTTTAGTGGGGTAAGCATCAAGATTTAGGGCTAGGCATAGTGGGGTATCTAAGCCCATTTTGTGTCTTAGCTTTAGTGGGGTTTAATCAATTGTAGGTGCTAAGATCGTTTTGAGGGTGGCCTTAGGTGCATCTTAGGCTTATGACAGCTTAACTGTATTTTGATCTTAGCTGCTGTGGTAGCATGGTACCACTCTTTAAGCCGTGTTACAGTTAATTTGGGTCTCTTGTGTGACCGCAGTGGCTGGCACAAAATTTACCAAACTAAAGTGCTGCTATAACTAAGTCAAGTTTACACTTATTGCTTAATGTTAATTACTGCTGAGTACTTGTGGGGGTGTGGCTAAGCAAGGCATCTTGGGCTACTACTATAGGTGTGCCTGATACACACTCCTTTTGTCTTAATAAGAAATTGAAGGCATTTACAATGGGTGTGGTTACTTGCATGTATATGTTTAGCAAGAATTAATGGTAAAGTTAGGACTAGGTCTCTTGTGTATGGCTGCGTGTGGTGGCCATCTTGGCATCTTCAGTGCCATGCTTTGCTATAAACTATAGGGACAGTGTTTGTTGTTTGTTGTGTGTTCATATACTAATGCATTCATTATTAATACCTTTAAGGGTGAGGGATTGCTGTAAAACATCAGACTTCTAAATTAAATAATTCCGTGGGTAAACCAACCTTGGACAAACAGAAAACAAAATGCATTGGCCTAAAGACCTGGGCTTGAATTTTAACTTTTAGATTAGAGTAAAAAGCAGTGCTGTATGCACATCTATTATGTTGTTATGGCAGGCATCACCACAGAGCAAAGTAAAAATGTCTTTCTGTTTGTTTGTTTGTGTAAGCATGTAGGCATACATTTAACCTAGAAAGAAATTACCAGTCTTAGTGGGTAGTTTTGTAGAGAAATTTTTGGTGAAAGAGCTTGTCAGGTGATGGTTGTAAAACTTGGCTAATATTTCTTTCTACCTACAGAAACAGTATAGCTAAGTTAGTTTGGGGAATTTCTCTTTTACTCTCCACTGTTCACAGGCAGCAATGAAAAATAAGCACAGATTTTGGAATAACCCATACAGAAGATAAACGAAGGGCAAGTCATCCTCCAGCAGCAATGGATGTGAACCATGTGGAGATCTGCCCTTAACACTCATGTCTCCAATTTGTCTAGCTAGTGTTTTTCCCTGAAGAGCAGACAAAACCTGCTAATGAGTGGGGGAATAAGGGCATGAAAGTCTAATTCATTCCTAACCCTAAACCAAATCTGTTTTCCCATGATACTTTCTCTTAAACCACTTTAACTTTGGCCTTTATCAGGCAACGGGATGACTCTGTCAGGGCCCTGGGGGCACCCATGGGTCTTACTGACCTTGACTGGCCTCCACTGGCCCCCTGCCCATGGTGAAGACCCTATTTCAGCCCCCGCCAGGGCCCACAGTCCTGCCCCAACAAGACCATAGGATGCTGGTCCTGCCCTGCTTAGCTATGGTACCTGCTGAGGCAGGCCCAAGCTGTGGGCTGACACCCTGGCTTGATCCCAGACCTGCCTCATCACCATGAATTTCCCTGATGATCTGGGGTCTTGGCTGAACTGGCCACAGCCTCCAGTCCTGGCTCGCTACTCACTCCAGTACTGTGGGTTGGGCCCTGGCTGGCAAGCACTCTGTGCTGCCAGCTTTGTTGTCCCCCTCTGTTTCCAGCTCCCCAGCCTTGAGGCAACAGCCAGCCTTTGCTGCTGCCTGACATCCTCTTTCATGATACTTAAGACCAAAAAGAATGTTTAAACCAAAGGAGATGATCTGTCCATACCCCCCCTTCCTTACATGTCAGGCAGGTACTCTGTTTTGGTCTCATTCATTTGTGGTTCAGTCTTTCAGAAATGTAGCAAGTCTTATTTGGAAGACAGGAGGAAGTGGATAATCCACCATTTCTCTGTATTCTAACACACAATTATCTGCCATTGTCTGACAGGAGATATGGGACAGCTTCCAGTAACATGCTGCTTTTCAAACTAAATTAAGATGTTACAGTGCTAAACTTGTTCGATAAAGATATGTCACTTATCTTGTAACTTTTCATAACACAGCTTGAATAAGAGCAGCTGTTATAATGAAAATTTTGATGTCAGCAGCTACTGAGAACAGAATACAGAAACACTGGTCTGAGAGGATTTTTGTTTAAAAACTGATAACATTCAAGGGGAAATTAACAGTGAGAGAGTTTTCCAAAGACAACCACCATTTGGATTAAACAGTAACCAAGGGGATTACACAGAAACTTTTGAAACAAAGAGAAAGTGAACTTGAAAACAACTGAAAAAGAAGAATGAAAATTTGTAAGAGTCGGGAGAGATTTTGGAGTAAGCAGAGAGTAACACAGCAACAATCTCAACACCTGGCTTGACACTGCCAGACATCTCCCCAACAACATCGTTACCCCTTCCCAGGCCAGGCAAAGCATCCTCCTTGCCAGATGCTATGAGCATCTGGTATCCAGCTCAGGGAGTGATGGCACAGGGACAGCATGTAAGGACACACCTTGGGTGTGCACCTGTGACTCTTGGGGGACTTTGTCACTGTTGTGCGGGACAGCAGGGTGTGAGGAGTGGCAGGGGTACACATGAAACTGGAGCACCCACATCTCCCACAGAAGATGTGCAAGGTCGGGGAACCCTCAGTGCCAGGAGAGGAGATATGTGCTAGTAGCACACATGGCAGGGTGGAGGATGTGTGTGTACTTGTGTGTATGTATGAGATGGAGAGAGGAAAGAGGTAGATTTAAGGAATTAATTTAAAAAATAGTGTTCACAAGTTTATAGCTGTGTATTAACATTTGGTAAGTATCTAGTATTGTGGTTTACCTGTGGTATTATTGATATTGACCCCGAGTGTTCACTGACTGGCAGTTAACTATGTGTCATTTATAAATCAAACAAACTGCTCTGATCCTGATTTGATTTAAGCTACCTGAGCTGAGGCATTTTCCCTGCAACTTATCTCAGAGTATGAAACATTTTGCCCAACTCTTAGTCTATTTGGTGTTTGTTTATGCAGATTCTCCTGGATGTCAACAACCGTACAACAATGTAGGCAATAGAACCGCATGCAGTATTACAATTTAGTTTCCAAAATATATCTAGATTTAACTCTGATATATAGTTAAAAAGCATATTTCTATTCTTACTAAGAGTGTACCATTGCATGATCCATGAAAGATCACATGACTCTGTTTTTTAACTGATTGTGGCATTGGATGCTTTATGCACTTTCTTATTCCCTCTGGACTTATGTTATGAGAACCAGAATACCTTAAACAACAGCTACCTGTAGCGGTAGAACATGAGAATATTTTATCTATTTTCTCAAACTATAGAAGTCATTTATAAGTGTCAGCAGGAAAACAGCTTGTCAAAATCATCACCTGAAGAAATAGATTGCAGCTAGCTAGAACACTGTTTATTCTATGCTTGACTTAAGCAACAGAAAGCTGTGAAGGAATATTTTGGGATGTACAAGATGATAGGCATGACTTCATGTATCGGGTTCAAATCTTAAAGTGAGTTAAGTTAATTTTTTTCTGTTTATTTTGGAGTTCAGTGCTGATGATGTAAGTTTAAGTTAGGCAGTGATTTCTACAATATTTTTAATGTTTTTCTCCTGGATAAATAAATCTGTAGCAATGATAAAAAGCAGGTGATAGTTATGAACTGAAATCTTAGTTTTCAACAGGTGTAGCAATGATATCCTGACCAGCAAAAACATTAGGGACATATTAGCAGCCATCTAATGGAGTACTTCACCATCCCTGAATAAAAAAAGCAAAATGTATGCAGCAAAATCAATTAACTACACTTTAAGTGTAGTTAAAAAGAAAAAGTAAATGGACATACGCTGAGGTGCTTTCTCAATGAAATTCAATGCGAACAGGCTGTGTTTTTTCCTTTTAGCGAGCAAAAGTTTTCTGTAAACACCAGTTTGTGTACTATGTCAATAGATTTTAGCCACAGAATAGTTACATTACCACCACATAGACACACACACAACTGACAAATTGAAGTCAAATTCAAATTTACAAAAATAATTCACAGTAAGGCAGAAATCAAAGTCTGTAATTTAAAGTGACATTTATACATTAATTATTTTAGAAGGGAAAATATCTACAAATAGAATTACTAGACAAATTAACTATAAACTGAGAGGGTAGGCTGAGGTCAAGAACTGCTTATTTCTTAGACTTTTGGTATGTATATTTTTGAGACCTAACCACACTGAGAACATTGCAACCTAACAAACAGGAAATGGAGAGTGTAAGCTTCACCACTGGTTTTATATAGTGAATAATTCAGATCTCAGAGACTTTAACATGAGTTTATTGAAACTTTCCAGGCTGATTAATTAAGCTTCCATGAAAGTCTGCTGGAATCCTGCTCAGTGGAAATATTGCTACAGTATAGCTGACTGTTTCTGAAAAATCTGTCTATTGTACTTTCCAAGAGTTACTCAAAAGTATAAATATTTTATTTGGCAGAAGTTTTTGTTTTCATGTAATTTCCCTGTTTCCTACAGTGAAATTCCTGTGCCTTAACAGTTACCATGGAAATGAATAGCACCATGCCTCAATGATGGTTACTTCACTGCAAGATAAAGTTAAAGTGGTGAGCTGGGAGGGAGCAAACTGTGATAATGTACAAGTTTCTTTGATAATTAGTAAATACAACAGAAAATATAGTAAGTAGCAGAAGATAACTGACTTCGCATTCTAATCAGTGTAAACTGGAAGGATTCCCCAGAATGAAGATGCAGCTTATAAGGAATTTATTTCTTTCCAAATACTTCTTGATTTGTCCGTATGTGTAAAGAACACTGATTTACCACTGCTTTACCAACCTCCTCATTATTCTTTCTCATCATGAAGCCTCTTCTAATGTTTAAACTGAATTGTCGTAATTTTAAAATGTAAATGCATTATTTTTCTATCCAGCAGGGATACAGATTATTCCATTCTTTCCAGTAGTCATTCATGTATTTGGATACTATTAACATATCATTTTCCCCTCCTCAATCTCCTTTATACTAAGAAACCCCAATAAATTAATCTTGTCCTTGGAGGACAGGGTGTCCATACATAACACTGCTCTCATTGCTTTCTGCTGATTTTAAATGGTCCACATCCTTATCAGAGATAACTGTCCAAAACCATACACAGTAATTAATCTTGTGTCCTACTTATGCTATGTACAAGAATTGTTCAAGTATTTCTTCACGTCATCTTACCAGTTACACTTCTGACACACTTATGTATGACATCCTTAAATACTTTCTGTTTGTGTGGTCAAGCTTCTAAATATGGTTTTATATGAAGCTGTATCTCTAAAGATAGAATTACTATTGAGTGAAAGAATTACTGCTGTGTGAGGGTCCTGAAATAATAATGTCTATATTTATATTCAATAAAGTAGAGGTGTCTTTAGTTCACCAGTGAATTATTCATGAGTTTTATAACTTTATTTTTAAAAGAATTGATTTAGAAAACAAGCAAAACATCAACAACATAAAAGTAGCCTTACTTTTACTTATACTTGTTCAGCCATTCAGAAACAAGCAAGGTTCTGGAAAGAAGGCAGTTCCCAATTCAAATTAAACTTCAGGTCCCATTTTGTCCTGATTTGCTGTGCAGCTTTGTAAATTGCTTCAGAATTTTCTAAAAATATAATTTTAGTATACAACTCATTCAAATTTTACAAAGTACCAACATATCCCTTACACTATTTGAAAAGAAATTGAGCAGGAACAATATATATACCTTTCAAATATGGAAAAAAAAATCCATCCACATATACTTAGTCTACTATAATACAATTCTCTATTACATTGTCAGGTACTTTTGTTCAACTTTTCTGTGTATTTGTCTGACACCTGGAGAAATGTATTTACTAAAAGCCTGAGTTCCAAATTGTGATGAAATGGAGATATAAATAGATCTGATTACCATGCACAATTAATAAAGTTTTGTCACCCACATAAAAACTGGAACTAGAGTTTAATCTCAAATATTCCTTAAGTTTCTGGAAAAAAAAAACCAAACCCTTTTACAGAACACTGTAAAGAGCACCATAAAGAACACTGATATGG
>WEKW01027071.1:253-17554 GCA_013389905.1 Sula dactylatra
GCTCTAATTGTGAAGTCAGTCATCTTCAGTCATATCTTAATGCCCAAGTGTGGACCTGCCAGCAATCAGATGTTTTTAATGGTATTTTGGTGTCTTGCACTCTTTAGTGTGAGGTGAAAATACAATTTCTGGAAGTTTCAGGATGCCAGTGTTTGCAAGTTGTGTGCATGTAACTGGCTTTCATTACTTCTTATATGGCTTTTGGCTATACATACGTTATCTCCTCTAAAAAGAGAGCACCCCATACGTATGAAAGTAGTGAAGTGTATTCACTAAAAAATTTGTGTGGGCTATGTAACTTGTGACTTGACCCTCTGCAATGGTGTGTTTAGAGCAAGGCTTGTGTTAAGTGGGGGAAATGTTTGTCACTAGTAAATAAATTTCCATTTGTACTTACTTACTCTGTTCGGCACTTGTATACATCTTTTCTGTTGTATATCTGAGTTGTAATTTAATAAAAGACCCCCTCTAGGTCTGAAAGAAACCTCTGGGTCTCCTGCTATAATCACCTGCCATCTTGGGAAATCAGTCCACTGAGTTTAGAATTTAGACCGTGTGTGGAGTTAACCGTATGTTATATTTCTAGTGTAATTGCAGCCACAGCATTGAATCAAAGTTTTGGCTGGCTAAAAAGGACTAAAACATTGTGGGCAGTTGTGCAAAGGAAGATACAAATACATTCTAGTTATCTGTTTATCTTTGCCCTGTATCTCCAAGCAGTACCCCCTGGGCTAGAGTCCCTTTCAAAATAACCTGGAGACAAAATTTTGCAGAAGTCTTTCTTTGCTGTCTGGGGGTTTAGGGGAGGGATGTAAGCATCTGGACTGGTTTGTCTTTAAATGTTTTTAGTGTGACTTCAGCAAGGCTGATGTTTGGTTTCATCCACTCTTCCATAATTTCTGCAACACTGTTCAATGCTGTGCATTAGCTGGCACCGTAATTATTTTAATGCTTTGGCATATGTTCCTTGCAGTACATGGGATTCTTTAACTGTAGATTGGCTTGCTGTAATTCTTCTAAATGCAGACTTTTGTCCAACTTTATTACATGTACATGTCCTCCCTTTAATTTTGATGCTAAAAATGTAAATGTTTCAAACCTAGCATGTAGTTTTAAACAGCTTTGATTAACATACTTCTGCTTTTCTGGTTTTGAAATGTTTCTAAAGGCTCTTTTGTCTTCTGTAGCAACTTTAAAAAGCTGTCCAAGATTATGAAAGCTTGTTACGGAGTACAGCGCATGACTTCGAATTTGATGTTTAGACCTGGAAGTTAGTAATACCAGAACCAAGTGTGCTTTCTACAGATGAAGATGAGTCTGCAGGGGGTGCCTGAAGAGTGTGGAATTGTTAGTATGTGAGCCCTATTTCTGAACAGGGAAGGGGGTAGGGAAAAACAGTAGCAGGCAGACCTTTTAAGCAATGCATTTTTCTTTAGAACGATATGGGGTTAGACTTTTTCCAAACATTGCAGTTACTACATATAGATCAGATGACAGGATATACAGGGCTTTAAAAACTGAGTGATTCGGTTGTGATGCCTGAGCATATCTTGGGTCCTGCAACATACCTGTCAGTCCTGGTTGGTGAGTGTTTTGAATGTCCCGGACAACTTCAAACAGCACTGGCTGCCTGCATCTAGGTGCCTGAACCGCTTTCTGAGAAGTGGAAGAACTTGATCTAGGAAGTATTGGGTAAAATTCTCTGACCTAGTTTTGGCAGGAAGGCTAATCTAGGTTGTGGCTTTCCACTACTCCCTACTGTAATAGTTGTGGTTGCCCTGATCTATAATGCTGTATGTGAGAGCAGTTACGTTCTCCTCAGTACTATCCCAAGAAAGCTATAATAAAACTAGTTGTCTGTAGCACATTGCAAACACAACCCTAGCAAAATGTTAAACCATGGAGAAGACTGTCTGCAAAGTGTTATGTCTGGAGAGGATCAAGTGACTTCTGTCACTTGTGAACCAACTGACTGTTCACACTTTTTTCTGTGTCCACTTCCTTCTTTGAAAGCATTTTCTTCTACTTTGACTGGGTTAAACGGCAATAAACAGCCCATCCTGCCTCAGCTCCCTGTGCAGCTCTGCTGACCAAGCAGCTCAAGTTCAGATGTCACTGTTCCAAGTCCAGAGCTTGTGTTTGCATGGCTTAGGGGGTGTAGAGGGCGGGAACTTTGGTATCATTGGAGTTCGGTGGTCAAATTTGCTGTAAGATGAAGGCAATACTCCCAGCTTCTATAAATGAGCAATTTCTTTATTTGAATGAAGCTTATAATATCTGCAAAGGATCTAGCCTGGAGCCATTGCAATTTCTGATACTGGTTTGAGATACTGCAAGATACAGTGGCTTCCCAAGTAGCAGCATGTTTTGTGAAGCAAGTGCTGTGAAGCTCTATTTTAATTATTTAGCAGTTTCCTGCATTTTTTTTTTTGTGTATGTGTTCTTTTTTTAACTGAATGCATATCTTTCTCTTCTGTTTGCCTTTGAGCATTGACCAGGAAGCCCAGCGCTCTTCAAATTGAAGACAGCATGCAGGCCTAGTATCCACAAGTGATCAGACTGCCGCCAGTCATTATAACAGAGCACTGCCCTTACATGCGGAAATGAATGGCCCTATATGGAATATCTGGGATCTCCTTTAGCATGATATAAAGGAAAAAAGCTTTATATTACTGCTTTTTGTGACTGAGAGAGTTAGTGGTTCTTTAGTAATTCCATAATGCCACATAGTGCCACGCTCTCAGAACTTGGTTCTTTGCTGTCTTCCTCACAAGACATCAGAAGAAAAGCACATGAAATTGTAAACAGTGTATTCATCTGCCTTTAATTTTGCATTGTGGCAATCATAGTGTAGTGAGGCTGGTGTGTGCAGTGTCATGTTTAATGTTGCAGATGGATTGAACTTGCAAAATGAGTTTTCTTGCTGCTGGTTATTCCTAAAGTGTGTGGTGGGCTGACCCTGGCTGGATGCCAGGTGCCCACCCAAGCTGCTCTATCACTCCCCTCCTCAGCTGGACAGGGGAGAGAAAATATAACAAAAAGCTCATGGGTCAAGTTGAAGACAGGGAGAGATCATTCACCAATTACTGGCACAGGGAAAACGTTCTTGACCTCGGGAAATTAGCTTAATTTTTTAACAATCAAATCAGTGTAGGGTAATGAGAAATAAAACCAAATCTTAAAACACCTTTCCCCCACCCCTCCCTTCTTCCCAGACTTAACTTCACTCCAGATTCTCTCTACCTTCTCCCCTTGAGTGGCACAGGGGGACGGGGAATGGGGGTTGTGGTCAGTTCATCACACGTCGTCTCTGTTGCTCCTTTCTCCTCAGAGGGAGGGCTCCTCACACTCTTCCCCTGCTCCAGCCTGGGGTCCCTCCCATGGGAGACAGTTCTCCATGAACTGCTCCAGCGTGGGCTCCTCTCTCCACGGGGCCACAGGTCCTGCCAGGAGCCTGCTCCAGCATGGGCTTCCCATGGGGTCAACACCTCCTTTGGGCACATCCACCTGCTCCGGCGTGGAGTCCTCCCTGGGCTGCAGGGGGACAGCCTGCCTCACCATGGTCTTCACCAGGGGCTGCAGGGGAATCTCTGCTCCAGCGCCTGGAGCACCTCCTCCCCCTCCTTCTTCACCGACCTTGGTGTCTGCGGAGTTGTTTCTCTCACATACTGTCACTCCTCTCTCCAGCTGCAATTGCGCAGTTTTTTTTGTTCCCCCTTCTTAAATATGCTCTCCCAGAGGCACTACCACCGTTGCTGATGGACTCGGCCTTGGCCAGTGGTGGGTCCATCTTGGAGCTGACTGGCATTGGCTCTAGTGGACATAGGGGAAGCTTCTAGCAGCTGCTCACAGAAGTCACCCCTGTAGCCCCCCTGCTACCAAAACCTTGCCATGCAAACCCAATAAAAGTGACTCACCTCAGGTATGTCAGGCAGGAGATGTATTCTGAACATGCAAAGGTATTCTGTGTTCTTTTGAACTAGTTAACATGCAATTGTTGTCACTCTTGCACTGGATGTTACTAGTGCAGGGACTAAATTTCCTGAGACAATACTAAATCACCAGTCCTTTGTTTCTGTTTTTAATTTGAGCATGTGTGGTCACAGCAGTTACTGATGCTCCAGCCCAGCTTCCTCCCTGATGGCTGCTGGCATGGGACCCTTCAAGCCTAACAGTCTGCGGTACTGCAAACATCCTGTGCAAGTAAGAGCAGAATTCCAAACAGCAGATCCTGCTGTTTTCAAAAAAGAAACAGGTGAAGGTTTTTGGTGGGTGTTTTATTTTTTGTTGTTGTTGTTTTTTCTTTCTCTTTGAAGAGATCAGAATGTGCTGGAACAGAGCAGGAAATTGTTTGCACAATGAGGAATGTCCTAGCAGTGGCCTTCACGTTTAGTTTTAGCCTGGTGAAATTTTTTTAGGGAAAAGCTGGAGAACTTGCCAAAAGTTTCTATGCTCATGTATTAGAGGGTGTAGACTTGATCAGAACAAAGATCTCTTTCTTTTGGCTCTGTATAGCTTGCCTTACTGATGCTCTAGACTTTTGACAGATAGAGAAGTGAACTACTCGGTACTTATGGAGTATAGGATATTAGTTAGGGTTGTGATTTGCCCAGTGGAAGATAGCTTCAATTCTAAGAGAAGAATAAAGTCTTCAGAAAAAATTAAATCTTATATGCAACAATCAAAAGAATCAAAAGAAGAAAGCACCCCATTTGTACAGACACTCGTTGCTTTTCTTTATGAACCCTGCCACAGAAACTGAGTTACATAGTTTTTCTTCTAACACTTTGGAAGCACCCATCACCTCAGTGCTGGCCAGGTGCAACACCTTGGTTTCTGAACTGCTTTAAACTTGATGTGGAGAAGGTCAGGACAAACAATAAACAAATTCAAAGTTTTGAGTATCAGAGTGAGAATATATTTCCTCTTGGTATTGTAAAAGAACACTTAAGAGCCTCCAGAACCTGAAGTCCCTTTTATTCTTTTAATTTTCAGAGTTCCTGAATTGGATATTTTGAAGCATAGGGATGACCTGACACTGCAGGATAAAATTAATCATTGATCCAGTTTTCAAAGTTGTGTTTTTACAGTGAAGCAAACGCTAAATTCTAATGCAAGCTGAAGCTTAGACACTGCAGGATCAACACCAGGACTTGGCAGTGCCTGTGTCTGTGCTGTTTGGGAGAACTGTCAAATGCAGATTCCTAAAGTCATTTAACTTTCCTGTATTTTAAGACTGCTGTCTTGGTCATACACCAATCAGGGCTCCTTTAGTGTTGTCTAAAGAACGTGTTTACATTCTGCACAGGTCCATTCTCGTTCTATCTGCATCCATATCACAGCTAAATTCTTAACCTCTAGAGTTATTTAGACAATTTTCCACATTCCACTTTGCTTTTGGCAATATTGTCATTTTGTTGCTTATATCTTTTTC
Source organism: Sula dactylatra (assembly GCA_013389905.1). Lineage (NCBI taxonomy): Eukaryota > Metazoa > Chordata > Aves > Suliformes > Sulidae > Sula > Sula dactylatra. The sequence continues at coordinate 5,688 of WEKW01027071.1, forward strand.
AATAAAGCATGCTAAGAATGCTGTGTATGTCTTCAGGGCAAAAATAGAGTGGCAGGAGTATGTAAGAGCTTTAACAGCCTCTGAACAAAAAGGAAAGGTATGAAAGTAGATTTACAAAAGGATAATATTCAAGTTACTGAATATTATCACAGTAACATGATCTTGCTTTAATTTTTTTTTTTTTTAGTAAAAACCAAATATAGCACTGCAGCATTTCTGGACTGCTTTGAAGCTTTTGATGTAGGGCCCCAAAAAAACAATTAAGCTGGAAGGGCTATGATTTGGTACTAGAACACAGGCTAACGGAGCATTGCATAAAAAGGAAACACCACTGGGAGGAAGGCAGAATGCTGCAGTCCTGAGATGTGGTCACATGGTTGATCTTGATGTGTTTGAATGGCAAAAGTAACATTCCTGAATGATGACCTAAGGTGGCTATATTCTGTAGCCATTGGATGACTTCCCAAGCCTGTAGTATTAAGTGAAATAAATTTTAATAAGCACAAAACCATGAATTTTAAGGATTAAAAATGAGTATAGAGGTTGTGTGAAACAGCTGTAATAATCAGTTGAATGCTGTTGATGGACTTAAAACACAATACTGTAAATGCAGTTCTGTGATGTGTCACCAGAGGGGTTCCTAACCAAGACAGAACTATGAGCTGCATTGCTCAGCCACTGGTGACTAGTAAGAAAACAGATATGCAGTCCTGTTGAGAGGATGAACTATAAACAGTTGAATCATCTTTACAATATTAATAAACTTAAGGATCAGCTGAAAGACTTACTATAGCGGAAGTATACCTAGAGAAGGGGAGAAGCTATTTGTGCTAAAAATTCCTTGCATAAAATGAATATAAACAGATCATAAATTTATGACTTAATTTAGAATAACTAATCACCAGAGAACTGAGTGGGAAGAGACTTCCATGAGGAAGGGATTATATTTAGGAAGCATTTCTTTACTGAGAGGGTGGTCAAACACTGGAACAGGCTTCCTAGAGAGGTGGTTGATGCCACAAGCCTGTCAGTGTTTAAGAGGCATTTGGACAATGCCCGTAACAACATGCCTTAACTTGGTCAGCCCTGCATTGGTTAGGCAGTGGGACTAGATGATCATTATATGACTCTTCCAACTATTCTATTCTATATTCTCTATTCTATTCCCCAGTTGCCTGGGATAGTGCTAGACTTCAGCCTGCAAGACAAAAGACCTTCTATTTTTTCCTCCTAATTCAGCCTTATACCTCATATTGGTCTAAAATTTGGTAGACTCCTGTGGCAAACCCTTTCAAATACTCTTTCCTTACAGAAACTAAGTGCCAATCTTTAGTTAACATAATCAGGATTTTTGAATATAAATTACTATTTCATATATTTGGTACAGTCAACCCCTCTACACGTGCAGAACACAGCTAAATTCAGGTCCACTGCTTGTTCCAGTGCTGTAGCGCAACCTCCAGGACCAGGACCTAAGTATGTACTTCATGGTGGTATGATACACTGAAAGCTGTCCTGGTCATCTGTGCTGGTTTTGGCTGGGATCGAGTTAATTTTCTCCACGTAGCTGGCACAGTGCTGATGGCACATGGATGTTTTAGCTGTTGTTAAGTAGCGGCTAAGGGTCCCTAAGCAGTCCCTGCGCTAGTCCGGGACTTCTCCAGCTTCCCACGCTCTGCCACTGCACAAGGAGCCGGGAGCGGAGGGGCCACAGCCAGGACAGCTGGCCCAAACTGGCCAGTGGGATATTCCATGTCATATGAGGTCATGACCAGTATATTAACTGGGGGAGTTGCCTGGGGACTGGTGGTGTAGGTCTGCGGGTGGTGAGCAGTTACATCACTTGTTGTTTGGTTTGGTTATTTAACCCCTCCCTCCCCACCCTGGTTTTCGCCCCTTTTTCTCTCTCTCCCATCATTTTTCCTTTTCATTATGTTATTATTGTTTTATTTTAATTATTAAACTGTTCTTATCTGAACCCACGAGTTTTTACCCTTCTGATTCTCTCCCCCATCCCACTGGTGGGGGAGTGAGCAGCTGTGTGGGGCTTTTGGTTGCTAGCTGGGGCTAAAACACATCATCCCACTTCATATGTGTGTAACTTAAAAGCTGGGTTTTCACTTACTGTTGGAAAGCAAGTGTAAAGTTAAAGGTGAGACTTATTAATTGCACCTCACTTTGTCTAGTATCGAAACACCTGTAAGGAGGTCAGGTTTTGTATTTGCACTGACACTTCTGAAAACTTAAGCACATAATTTTGCTTTATCGTAGTAATGAGATTACAAAATACATCACAAATGATTGAGCTCGGCAAAAAATGCACCAGGTCTGGTATTCTAGCTTTTAAAAGTATATATAGGGAACACTTCTTATTCAATGATTATGACTGTGGAAAGGGTTGAGGGTATTATGAAACTGTCTAATAAAATAAAAATCCAACTGAAATTGATATAGAAACTCTAAAGTTTTAATTTTATTTATTCATCTGTACAACAGAGATGAGACAATCCAAGTAACTGAGTTGCACTTAATTGTCTTAATTTCTACAAAGTAAGGAATTGCAGTTCTATCGAAGAATTGTTTCCAAACTCTTCAAGTCAAAACCAGAAGTCCTCCCCCAAACAATGCAATTAAGGAAAAAAAAAAAAAAAATCACAAATGTTTCTTCAAATCACTCTTCCCTGTACCTCAATCTCAGGAAAAAACAAAACAGCCCCACTACCCCCAATTCAGGTGTGTGGCTGGTGCTATTAAGGCTACTCATTAGCCATGGTTTGCTGGAGTCAGCTGTGCCTCAGACACAACAGTTTTACTACTCTATGCGAGAGAGGAAAAGGCCACCCATATGGGCACTTTAACATTGCATGTCAGAATGACCTATTGCTTAACAAAAAAATTAGCCTATGCCAGAGCTGTAGTCTTATTTCCTCTGATGCGCTGTAACCCAGCCCCGACAGACCCACACGCAGTTCCTGTTGTGACCTTCCTCAGCTGTCACCACCTCCTGTCTGTGCCTGCATGATGGACTAGTGCGAGCAGTAACCATGATGGTCAACTCCCACCACACCAACCCTCCTCACCAGGGAGAGGTCTACACGTGGAGCCTGAGCTTGACTAAATGATTATTCGGTGACATAAGGAGATGCAGGCCTGTGCTTCTTGATCCTGGCTCTTGTTTTCCTTACACCAGTGTAAATCAGGAGCCCACTTACTGAAGTCAAGAGGTTTACATCAGTGTAAATGCAGAAGTGACACGGAAGCAGCATCAGCCATCTTGCGCGGACCTCCCAGTGTATTTGGGCCTTACTCAAAAGGCGTTCCCAGAGATGCCCCGTTGCCTTCAGTGGGCTTTTGACCAAAGCTCTGTACACATGTGCAGTGGTACCAAGTTCTGAAAATAGTTGTAAAAATGCAGATTATATTCTTCTAAAAATGCTATCTTACAGATTTTCCACTTCTCTGTGTAACTTTTAATGCTTTATCAAACGCTGCTAAAACATTGCATGCAGCTTCATAATAAAAACCAAGAGTGAAGTGTTTGCTACATTCAACTCAAAAGCCAATTTTTTGAAGCAGTTTTCATATTTTATCATATTTATGATGGTGCAATTACTTTTTTCCATTTTTATTTTACCTTCAATTGCACATGCTTCATTAGGATGTCCTAGAAAAAAGAAGTTATGGATTGCATAGTCTGTTTTCTTATAAGGACCCATTTAGAGAAAAGGGTTGTGGATGGATATCTCCAGTCTGTCCATGCTTCCTGCAGCTAGTCTCACTGTATAGCCTGTTAAGGAAAGTCTCTCCAGGTCACTGGCGAGCTAATGACTGAAATGTAAAGTACTCATTATCACTTTCTATACAGTTAGCAAACCATGCTCCTTTATAGCCTAATAAAAATTAACTAACTGAATTGTTCAAAATCCAAAATTTCTAAACTAAAGTTCACATCAAACTTCAAAATAAATACAACTTAATACAAAATATGAGGAAATAACCCCATTTTACTTGCAAAAACCTATGCTTGGTCTCAAAGGTATCCTATTTAACCTACTATATCCATTATGGAAGACACTGGATTTATGCAATATGTGAGAAATAACTGAACTTAGAACAGCAATGAGGCGATCCATTGCCTTCAAATGACTCAGTATGTGTGTTTCTTTAAATTTGGTTACAAAAATACTGCGAAAAAAATACTGTCTCTACAAAGTGCTGAGTTCCTCTTCTTCTTATGAAAGCCAAGGCAAAAAAATCAGGATGTTTAAAGAGCTTCTCAACATTTTGCAGGATCACACCCAAGACAGGTTTAGACACTGTGATCATCTTTAGGAAAGTGAACTCTTTCAGAAGTAAGTTACAACAGCTGTGATAAGATGGGTTTCCAACACTGTCTTCCTGAAGACTCTTTAAATGATGGCATCATGTTCATCACTGTAATAGAAACACAGTTATTAATGTTCTGTAGTACACGCAACAGTCAACATGTGCAACAGCCACCCTGCTGCTGCTAAGGTTATTTTGTGAACAGAGGCCATCTTGCTGGAAAGGGCTAAGGGCACATTGATGTGGGAGTTATAGTCCTCTCTGAGCCAAGCCTGAGGTTAACAGAACAATTTCATTTTGTCAGCACTCCTCTAGCTTCACTAGCCTTATTGACAGTTTGGCTTTCATGTTTCATTCAAGTAAATATTTTTAGATCAGCTGTTGCTGAGGCATTTTTATCCTATCTAGGTATACCTATATCCAGTAGTAAGAGCTAACCAAAGCCAGTTTACAAGCTCAGCAACAGGTTTCCTTTGTTTTAAAGATACTGTTGATCTGAATTCTACAATATCCATTCAAACACTACTGTGGGTGAACACGTGCAGCAGGGACTGGTTGAAATCCATGACCAACAAGTAGGAGTCAAGATGGAGAGAAAAAGCAAGGCCTAAACACTAGCATCTCAACAAGTCTAATGAGATCACCTCACTTAACACAAGCTTCTCAACTGAGATGGGTGATACTGAACAGGAAAAAGAAAAGCAACATAGTTTTAAGAATTCCCAGTTCTTAATCTAAATGTGGGACAAGGAAGCAAGCCTGGAAAAAACCTAAGTAATGCTGGATATAATAGCAAATGAGATGGTACAATTTTGATTGAACTATTCACTACAAAAGGGGTGAGATACAAGATGAAGTCAAAATCATAGATGGCTGACTGCTACTGTGCTCTCAGAAATGAATGCTGCAAAGGAGAGGAAAAGAGTACCTCGACAAAGAAAAGCCACACCCAAGACAAGACTGGACCTACTACCTCCTGTCCCCCAATCTCGTATCATAAAGGAGAGACACCAGTTGCCTGGAAGTTGGTGGCACAGAATCTGTTTAAATAATTTTTTCAACTTGTAGTCTACAGACTGTCTGAAGCCCACAGGCAACTCCTAAAGGGTCTTGAAAAGGTAATTAAGAAAAGCAAGCTTACTCTCAATAGACTCGTATTTGCTGTACAGCACCTACACTCCACAGGGAAAATAGCAGCAGCCTGCAGCTCAAAGAAGGTTGAAAGTCACAAGTAAACAAGTGACTTCAGGTGGGATCCAGCCTATACCTTTCAATATCCATAGCACAGACTTCCTTATCTAAGACTTTTAGCTGCCCTCACAGTAAGTGAATACAAACACACATGGATTGGCTGGGAATGGCTGATTCATCTGACAGATTTACCCTACTTTAGGGTAATATGAATGATATAAAGTGACTAGTTCAGATGCAGATGCCTGTATTCGGTTAAATGAATTCTACTTCTCATTTCATGGACTTGTGAAAAGTATTTAAAGCAGGCTCAGTGCATACAATTTTATGGACAGGTTTCTGGAGTTGAGAACAACATAACACAAAAAACTAAATATTAGAAATCAACCAGTTAGCCAATATTGCAAGGTGGGGCAAAAGTTTGAGTTTGTACATTGACAACAATCAAACACTGTACTTTTTAAAAATAGGAATAATGGCCATACTGCCTTTGAATGTTTTCTGTGACAATAAATAAATAAATGAATCAATTCAACAATGGTGGCTTAAGAATGTGGAATATTAGATGTCTGGCTTTAAAACTGGTTGTTCAAACTAGACTTGAAGGTACAACAAGATGGTAACAGAGTTCCAACAAGATGTCATACAGATAATAGAAAAGAGAGCTACTACAAAAAAAAAATAATGGTAAGGGGGAGGAAAACTCCAAAGAGTGAATAGAGAGAGTCTAGGAGAAGTGTCAGGAAGAACCAGAAGTCTTACAAATTGCAGCAAACATTTCAAGGAAATGTTTTCAAGGAAACGTTAGTTATTCATGGAATAGCGAAAGGACAAGGATACTTTAAAAAGACAAAATGATTTTATATAACAGATGAGAGAAAAAACCCACTCACAAGAGAGGCATAATAACAATAATGAGGAATAGCTGAAGTGGTGAAAGACAAAATGTCAGAGTTAAATCTCTTAATGATATTAATATAATGTACATTAAACAAATGTATGTATTAGAGTGCATTCTCCTTATTTTCTTCATCCTTGTTCTCCTCAAGAAAGTAATAAATTGACAAGGGACAATCCCTTGGTAACTTACATGGTTCTGTACTGAATGCCTCTTCTAGAGTGATAGGTTTTGCATCCGATGTAGAGAATAACTAGGACTCCAAGCGTCAGCACAATGCCACCTACAAAACTGCCCACATCAAATCTGGAGGTTTTGGCTATGACAGCCTCAGATTTTGATATGGCTGAAAAGAAGAAAAAAAAAGACACTTTTTACGGAGCTTGCAAAATTGTGTTTTGAAGGACTCATCTATATCCTGGCAGCGCCACTGACACATCATCTAAAGACCCAGCTAGACAAATTTAACATAGAACAACTGGCAACATACCAGCCAAGCACACTGAAACTTAGAGCGAGCTCTGCGTTTAAATGCCAGATTCTGGTAACACAGGAGGAGCCGATCCAACTCCTTGCTGTTTCTGAAAGACTGACTGCCCCTTCTCCTCTCCACCTCCCTCTCTCCCCTGCCTTTTTTCTCCCCTGTGCTCTCCTCCTTCCACACATGCAGCTCCTGCCCTTCTTAGGCCAGTTCTAGTGTTTTTCATACCCTCATGAGCCAATTTAACTCACTAAGCTGTCCTGAAATTAACCTAAGCAGAAAAGAAGTTGCTTTTAGTCAGATGAGCATACTGAGCCTGCAGAGGGGTCCAACAACCACCAAGTCAGTCAGTATAGTTACGTGGTGGGAGTAAAATACTTTTGGTGGCAATGAGCTGTTGGGTTGCTTTACCTTGTCTCATGGAATTGTACCCTCACTCTCCAAGTGAGATCAGCTCTGCAGCCCAACACAAATATTGACACAAATAACATGACCTCAGATAAGTTGTAGCAGTTTCTGTGTGAAAACTGGTTTTATCTGCTACAAACTCCCACCAAAAGAGCAAGTCTGTGCCATCTCTATTTGTACTTGCCACAGGGAGTGTTATGTGGCCAACTAAAACTTCTGCTGATGACAGCTCCACCTACCCAATAATGCTTCACTGACATGTGAGCAACCCCGATCTGTTTAGAAGTGTAAGCATGAAGCGGTGCAAACAAGCAGCTAACCGCAAGGGAATGCTGAATTCTACACTTACTGTTTTTGCATTAAAGGGTACTGTCAAACTGTATTTGACAACTTTTACATAAAATGTGACTCATTCATAGTCATACTCTATCCTCCATTAGGGATAAAATTCATTACATTGCTACAAACAAACACAGAACTCAGTCTTTCTATGAAGCCAGCAGACATATTTTGAGCCACAGGTCAGCTGTGAAAAAGGAAGTATTAGAGCTAAGTTCAAGTAAGCTGTAGAAGGGAGAGCTGAACAAATACAGAAGTTCTATTCAAAAGCCAGGCTTTCTGCTAACATTGCTAATCTCCTTGCTGGTAGCTGCTGGTTCAGACCACTCACCTTTTTTTTTCCTAAATATGACAGGTGTGTCAGGTTAAGTGAAGCCTTATTTAAGTAAGTGGAGTGCTCAGAGCAACATTATTGTAGCCAACTTCATAATAAAAGCTCACCTTGCTCTTGTTTTTCAGCATGCAAATACCTCCTTTCTTTGTTATACCACTGTAAAACTAACAATCCTACAATTGCACAACATATGTCAAAATATACACAAGCCTTTACGAGCTTCTTGAAACGTGAACTCACCTGTTACAGAAGTGAAAGAAGTCTTGGAAGTGGTCACCACTGTAATATTGAATTGTGATGATGTGACTGATGAAGCTGTGGTGGATCTTGTTGTTTGGCTGGTTTTGGTGGGCTGTGTCATCAAGGTGACAGACGTGGTATTGGTGGGCTGACTGGTACTGGTCAGATGAGTAGTACTGGTGGACGTACCTGGGAAATTTTTATTTGTGATATCATACAGAAAAATACATAAAAATAATAAACTGTATACTCATTGAATAAGAGCATTTATCATGCCCAAATAGAATGACAGAGTAACAATGAAAATGCCATGGCATGGATATCCGGCTTGCATACAGACCCTCCGCCTATACGTTTCCTTTGGAAAGACCTAACTTCTGATTTCTGGGGCTCAGGGTCAGGAATGGTTTAAAGCAAAAGCTGTAAAGAAAACCTGGATAATATCTGATAACTTTTAGAAGGGTCAGCTTTTTTTGGATAACACTATCCAATCCCATAGAATCATGCCTAACTTAGAGTAGTTTAAAACGTGATAAAATTTTGGATCAAGAGTAAATTTTCACTTGAAGCACACAGCTTTTCAGATAACTAAGCTTTTCTGATAAGAATAGATTTTGCATGAAAATGCTCCCCCCCCAATTTAGTAATGATTCAATCTTTAATTTGTTTTTGAATGCAACACTGGCTTTACTAAGGCTGCATGGATATTAAACTTACCAGAAAGAATTCTGTATGTATGTTAAACTTAAGGTTCAAAAGGTTTTCCACACATGATAAAAGTTCGACTAAAGCAAATCTGCTGGCTTATATAATTTATTTAGTAGCGAGCTGTCTTGCCAAGGTTAAAACAAAGATTGGAATGCTGTTTCACAAGTTTAATTGACACCTAGTGTCTTTAACTTTTACTCTGCTTTTACCTAACACTTCTCCTTTCCTCCCCAGAAAGCAGTAATGAACTGTTCAGAATAAAAATACCACGAAGCAAAACTCAATAACAATAGAGATTGATATTTATAGCAAAATCCTTAGAACGTTAGTAGAAAGCAGCCAGTTAGAATGATCTCAAGAACAATTACTTATTTTTCTAAGGAACTAACAAGAAACATGAGCCTGTTATGCAACTAACATTTCTCTAAGCAGACAATATGAGGCAAATAGCTTTTATGTATGAAGGAATTTTAGGGAGAAAAAGCTCCCTTTGCAGCTGTCTACTTTCGTATTATTTCTATAACCTCACACAAGCTGGGTTCAATTTTAAACACCACAAAAGCTTTGAATTATGGACATTCAACTGTCTAACCATACCCCTGTTTTCTCGAAATTGTCTAAAACTAGAACAACTGAAGCATAGGTAGCCTTATCAATTTCTGCTTTTTTTTTTATACAGCATCTAAAATGCTTCTATAGAATAATTTTCCTGTAAGTGTGGTTTAAAATGTGAGCAGCTACACACAGAATCATGTCTTTGCTAAGCCTTAAGTATCACTGCTTCCAGTACACATGTGAATGTCAAAAACTTAAAAAACCTGAATACAACAGTGTAAGCATTCAGAGAGGAACAACAGTTTTCTGACACATTTAACATTAAAATTACTGAAACAGCCCAATACAGTCCCCATAGTAAATGTTAATTTATTTTCCTGTTCTTTGATGTTATAATTGTATTGTGCCATAACCCTAGGAAACACTCTGAAATGAGCATTTACTGAGATGGAACAGTTGGAGTACTATATTCATGTGCTTACCTTGTTACAATTAGGAAATTCAGTTCCTCTATGAAGCATGTATAAAATACATCAGAAAAAATTCAGGGCACATTTTAATACTGACAGGTAAACTCCCCAAAGGCACAATGGTCTATAAATATCAAATGGTTCCTCATTGTAGGAAATAAGAAAGGAAATGTCTCTATGGAAACCATCCACAGTTGTATGACATGAAACCACACCTGGTAACTGCATTCCTAATACAAAAGGCACCAAAAGAAAGGCAAATCTGAATGCAAGTGTCAACCAGTCAGTTTTCTGTGGCGGTTTTTTTTTTTTTTTTTTTCTCCATGGTTTCAAACTGGCTTGTGTTTCTGAGCAATATAATGGCTAATTGTTCCACGCGTAACATTATTAAACAATGTTACACAAAGATGGTAGTTATTCCATGGGCATTAAATTACCCAACAGAAAACCTGAGTCAGCACAAAAAATATCCAAGCAGCTGTCATGAAGAATTTCAGCAAATTTGCACATTACTTTTCCCCCCTCTCTTTCCTACTGGTGATCCTTTTTTCTTACTTTATCAAGATTACAGCATTTGGTGATGTAACATTAAGAGTAAAGTCTGGTTAATCTCCTACAGACTTATCTTTCATGATGTATTTAGCATCAGTCATTTCAAAACATCAGTGGGAGGCTATCTGAGGCAGCTGGAGAATTTGGGAAGCTGACATGAATCGGGTTCTTCTGTGTCTTTGAAAAATCTTACCCGTACTATTTTACCAACAGAGTTAAGATGAAAGAACATTTGCCAGCAACATCTGTCCTTTTATCTTTTATTTCCCTAATTACTTTTCTGCATAAAGACCAGCTGGGCTTCATCAAACATCACGCTAAACAAACCCAGACTGCCTGAGTTAATTTTTGTTATTTAAAAAGGATGCATGCCAGTAATATAGTTCAGGTTTATGATGCTTTATTTGTAAAAGAGACAAGTATTTTACTTTGTATGCTACCTGTGTTTAAACATTAAATAGTTATGCTATATCCATCCATCAAAGTATATATATATATATAGCGTAAAGATAAGAATTCTTAGCAGCATGCACTACTCTCTTAGTGTTCTAACTCAACAAGAATGAACACAACTCAAATTGCATAAGCACTGTGCTAACTTACAAAATAATTATTATTGAATGCTCTTCCTAAAATAAATAAATACTCTCCTTTGCATGGAAAATGACTGAATGAAACAGACTTTTGCTTCTGCCATGAAAAGCTTCCCCAAAAAAAAAAAGACAGAAACTTTAAGCAAAATTAAGTATATATACCCAGTAGTCTTTATTCTGAAAGGGTCAAGACAGATAACCAAAATGCATGCACATTGTCTTAAAATCTGTGAAGTTTTTAACAAAAAAACCCAAAAAAACCCTGAAGGATGTGAATCATGAACCATGCGAAGCAAGGCATAGCTGTCTGTGCCTAACAGTAAAAGGCTCAGGCCTCTTTTTAATATAATTATCCAGACATAGTAAAGCTCAGACCTCTGCAAGAAACCTATAGTCAGGGTTGGAGCAGAGGGCGCAAGGGTTGGAGCACAGGGTGGGTGAAAAACCTGTGGTTAACAATGTCTTTACACATGGGGAAGGCCCTAAGGCAACAAGGGGATTACAAAAAACTCTCCACTTTCCAAGTTAGACATGCTTAAACTGGTACACTGCAGGCAGTGGAATGCACCATGTCCTTGCTATCAAAAGGAAGACCTTTGCAGAGATTTTTTTTTTTTTTTTTTGTATTTTATTCTTAAGTGAACAAGCAGCAACTTCCGAGTGTGGTAGCTCAGAGGTCATCTGGAGACTATGCAGAAACAAAGTGAGAGCTGGACTGGAAATGGAATGACATAGTTGGGACTTTATCAGCAGCATAAAACCCCACAAATAC
>WEKW01027071.1:25598-43325 GCA_013389905.1 Sula dactylatra
GCGGAGAGAAGTCGGTGCTTCCCGACGTGCCCCGGGAGGTGACAGCCGGGTGGCGCTCCGGTGGGTCCGCGAGCGGCCGTGGCGGCGGCGATCGGGCGCCAGGAGTGCTGCCTGCGAGCAGCGCTCGCGGCTATCGATGTGAGCCAGCCCGCTCTCCCGGTACCGTTTTAATAATCTCCCACCAGAGTCTCAGCAGTGAGGGTTCATCCTCCGTGTTGATGACATCGATCTGAACAATACCTGCTTGTCCGTGTTCTCCGTTTGCAGCTCACCGCGCATCTTCGTCAGGTGTCGCTGGCGGCGGTAACTCTCGTACTGTTCACAGTCCGCCTAAATGGTGCTGATTATCTTACAGTCTCTGGTCGTGTTTTACCCTGGTAAGTCACCAGAGCTAATGCCGTAGAGGTATTCTGAAATTTCCCCATGTGCTTCGAAAATTGTGAAGCCAACTACGAAGGTGATAGGAAAAAATGAAAGGTAACAACCATGTTCAATTCCTTCAAATTTTTCTTGTGTACTTCTAACAAAGTTGATGTTAGAAATTTATTTTTCAAAGGGAATTTATTAATATGTTCTTAAGAGTGAAAACAACTTGAAAATTATTTATCAAAGGAAGGAAAACTACACCCTGCTACAAATTGTTTTCTAATAAGTTAGAGAAAAATACTTTTAATGTGGATAATTGTAAGATCATCATCAAAGCCGCAGAAGAATATTTAACACACATGACTACATTTGTGTTTGCTGCAGGACAATGATGATTCCATGTCAAGCCATGCATCTGAGCCGGAGAGGAAAAGGGACTGACCTGAGAGCGCAGGGGCAGGCTGTGAAACTGTACTCAGGTACTGTGTGAAAACTAGTTCCGTTCCCTAATGACAGAACTATCCCTTTACATGCATTTGCTCTGTAAGTCTCAGCAAGCAAGTGGTAAACTAAAATGCTGATTAAAGTTGGGGGTTTTTTTTTGTGCTAGCCAAATTGGGCGCCGTAGTTTGCATTCAGTGAAAAGTAGGTGCATGCATTATACTTCTGGCATTTTCTTACACCTTTGTTCTGCATTGCTTCCTATGCGATTCTCATGACTAACGTACCTGAAGACCAACATGTGTCTTTTTCCTGTGAATCTTCTGAGATGATCCTCCAAAGGTTTTCTTTATGATGGCGGTAGGAGCAACATCTGCAGCTAGCCTAACTCCAGTAAAGCTTAGAAATACTAGTAATGCATATGTTACTAAGTATAAGGTCCTCTGGTTATAGAGGCAAAGCTTATAGTGAGAAAGAATATTTTTTATTAAACTAACACATGTTTAGAGGATAAAGATGCTAATTATATAAGTCCTTCAGCTCTTTCACAACTCCTGGGAACATCAGGCTTAGAACAGACTGGAAGCAATTTATTTTAGAACAGCCTAATTAACATTGCTCAACTTGTGTATCTGCAGCAAAAGAGTAGTTAAGATATGTGGAACAAAGAGAAGTCATAGGCTTGTGGGAGCTAGCTACCTGACTCCCATAGAAGTGCTGAGTTAGCAGGAACTGAGACATGTTGCAAAATAGTACAGGCTTTTTACTGCATAAAGGCAGAGGTGTTGCAAAGTCTTGTGTTGATTGCTTTGGCGTGATGGTGTTCCATTTGGTGTTCATTGTTCTGTGCAAAGCGAATTTCTGACAATGTATCTGGAGAAGGCTGGGAGTTGTTCGTATGCTGAGAAGGAAACGTTCTGGGAAAATTTAGTGGAAGTTACCATCTCCTTTTAGTACATGGTGTAATTAATGATTTCCCATATAGATTCCCACATAAAAATATGATTGGTGAGGGTTTTTTTTCTTTTTTCCTAATTTTGTATGCGATATTCATTGTTGGGGAGCCACAAGAATGGGGCTACCCCACAGTGCAGATGAACTGGGCGCTGAGGGTGACCACAGGAGCTCACCAACCAGGGCGCAGTCCCACAGGACCTGAGCAGAGCAGGGTGGTGATAGTGGCAAGGTCCACCAGCAGTCTCGGACAAGTCAAGGCAATGAGCCTGATGCAGGGAGTCCAGCTGGGAGGGAACAGCAGGAGATGGCTCAGAAACAAGACTATGGCACAGGTCCAGTGTCAATCCAGGGGACAGGATATAAGGCTACCACCTTTGTCAGTCTGGAATCCCTCCAGGAAAACCAGTCACTAAGTCAGGGCAGCTGGGGACAGGGCTGGGGAGAGGCACAGCTGTGATGCATCTCAGGCATGGACTGAAGGCTCAGGCCAGGGTTGAAACAGAGCTCCTGGATAAATAAGCAGAGGGAATGTGGATGGAGGTCCCAGGTGAGGTTGGTCAGGGCTTATTATTTTCAGTTAAGGCTTACTAGTGCACTCATGGCTCTCACATTCAGGCAGTTCATTCAAAGGTACAATCTGACCTCTTAGAGGAATATCCTTGATTTGTGAAAGTTGTTCTTATGTTGGGGAGGTAGATGTGGAACTGCTAGGACATTCCCACAGGTATTACAAATGAAAGTCCCACAATGGAATCTATCAACATCCATGGATCTTAAACATCAGCATCTCAGATCCATTTTGTCCATGAAGACATTAAAATGGCTTTGTGGAGGTGGTGCAGGTGAAACCAAACAACAGCTCCAGAGCAGGGTTAACTCACAAAGATGATCAATAAAAACCAGAAACAGCCAGTTGTAACAAGGAAAACTCTTTTTATTCCCATCTGAAACCTGACCCTCAGGAAAGACCTACAAAGGCAAACCTGGGAACCAGAAGTACCAACTCCACTGAGTACTGGAAACTGTGGACTCAGTAGTTACTCAGTAAAAGTTTTATGATCGCTGTAGTTTTCCAGACATCTCACCAACTATTAACGCATTGTTGTTCAACAGAAGTTCACTTCTATAAGCTGTCACCTCTCCTAGTTGACATACTTGATCAGCTGTCTTCCTCTCTTAAGGTGTTTGAGGAATATTAATTTAGGTTACACCCAGAACAGTCATTCCCAGCCTCTACTTAGCTTGGTGTCTGCTATGTATGGATCCAACTTGTAAAAAAGTTTTTATTCCCCACCCCAAAATGTATTATTCCAAACATAATAGATGACACCTCGCTTTACAAATCATGTCATTTTTATATTCTTAGACATCAGAGTTAAAGCAACACTGGTAGCTAACAGCACAGAATTTCTAATCAGGAAAAGACAGGAACGTGCAACATGTTTTGCTGAAATACTGGCAAGGGTAGCTTTAATTCATGATTCTTGGCAATGCAAAGTTAACCCTTGGGCTCTACAGGAGAGATAAGAGCCAAGATTGACCAAACTGGCAATCAACTTCATGGGGGGCATTAGCAAATCTGCCTTTGTTTGGGTTTCTTCATGCATACTTTTTAAAGAGTAAGGAATTAAGTTCTAAATTATATCAGCACTACCTGGATTAGCCATATTTTATAAAGCAGCAGCACCCACATGAAGCATCAGCACCCTGTGAATGAATACTGGCATTTCCTTGAGCTCAGTGTTGGCCCAGAAGTGAACAACTGTAATGAAAATCAACCATAATTCAGGTGTTTCAGTCACAAAGATCTGTATACATGGTTGTTTGAAAAGCCTTTAACTCTGTGAACTTTCTGTTCCTGGGCAGCTTTAAATTTTCCTATCCGTACACCGGATTTTTTATCACTGTATTGTACTTGCTGTAAATGTGGACCTCCTGATGGCTTTTCGCTTTTCTGTTCTACAAACTCTACAACGCTAGCTCCTATAGTGAATTCTGTACTAAAACTGCAGAGTGTTGTATTTCTGTGGATGCTGTGCCTGGCAAATAGTTTTGCATGCAGGTCCTGAGGCATGCACCCTTTCAACCAGGGATCTGGTAAAGCATGGAGCCTGCTATGGAGGGTGCTCGGGATTCTGCAGTATGTATGGTCAGGAATGTGAGAAGTGTACTTGCTTAGTCCTTGGCTGCTTTTTCCTGCTGTCTTACACTCTGATGAGTAAGAAACTGACTGCAACAACTACCTGCTTCTCATATAGTGTAGTGGTTATCAGAAGGAAAAATATTCCAGTCATAATTGACCTGATTTGATTGGGTGATTTAAGTGGTAAAAATAGAGTTCTTTCCTCTCATACAGCAGTTCTTCAACACGGATCAAAATGCTTTATGAAAATTAAGTGTAGTAGACTTTTTGACTATTCAGTTTCCAGTGAAAGCGCACAGATACTTCAGTGAGTGTGAGTTTAAAATGCTCAGTGAGATAGCTAACTTCTTGCTGTTGTGCAGTGACAGAAAGAGGAGGTTGTTGGCTGAGTCTGGTGCAGCCACCCTACAGAAGTGATACCGCAAATGTTCGTAATGGTGTAAACCAGGAAATAATAATAAAAAAAACAAACCAAACAACAAAAAACCCTAATTGGAACTTCAGGTGAATTCCAGTGATCCAGAAGTGAGTAGTTGATTTTGGAGCCTGGCCAGTTTGATGGGATGAAGAAACAACTATTCTGACAGAATCCGTTACAGGACCTTAATGGTGCAGACCTTGGTGCAGGCGTCTATCGGTTTCACGCTGTCCTGGACAGGGAGATTTATGTATTTGGCATGGACAAATTTGGCAGGTACCACTTGGGCATGTCTGTCCTAGTGCTGATTAAGGCTAACCCCAGCTGGCTTCTGCAATCTGATTTGGACTTGGGTATAGATGTATGTCTACACAGACAGAAAGAGGGGGAGCTCATAACAATAGATATGAACACAGCTGCAGTCTGCTATATTAAATCAGATCTTGAGTTTCAGAAGTAATTCTCAGTACTGGAGAAAACTCTCCCTATTACAGAACATTCTCTGAGATTAATCTGGAAAAGCACTTTCTTTAAGATGAAAATGCATATTTTCATGCAAATATAATTGCATCAGAGGAATGAATTTCCCACTTACTCAAACACATTAGCCAGTGTGCTTGGCAATAGTGCTAGTTTGAGATAATGTTCTGCACTGCACAGCATTCCTTAATATTAAAACCTAGAAGTCTTGTCTTTATGACCTCTTGTCTTTATGACAAGTTAATCAAAACAGAGATTGTTAAGTGACCTCATTTTTAAAGAAAAAAACCAAATACCCACACTTATAGAAAGTCACGTATATCTTTATGCCTAATTAGTCAGAAGCAATGCAGTTTATAAAAAACCCTGTTATCGGAAGAGTAGGATTTTAAAAGGGAATGTCTAAAATTCAGTCTGAGTCTTGGAGCCTTAGTTTAGAGTGCTTTGTATGAAAAAAGTAAGGAAAAAGACCTTACGCATCCTTAACAAACTCTCCCTAATTGAAGCAGAAGACTAAACACTGACCACATCTGAAAATCAATGCTTTAATGAACAAACTGAAAATCAGAGTTGCTTTTTGGTTTCATAAATTGAGAAATCCTAGTTTCCTGCTCCCATGGGAGAGAAAGATCTATGTGCAAGTTCTCTTTTCCTTGCCCTGAGGTAGTCTCATTTACAGTATATTAATCTTCTGCAAAAAAGGGAAGGATAGGGAGTCTAGTTGAAGATGTCCCTGCTCCCTGCTCCAGGTGGCTTGGACTAGATGACCTTTAAAGGTCCCTACCAACCCAAAGTGTGCTATGATACTATGATTCTATGAATATGACACATTTGATTGTACTGGGATATGTTTGACTGGACCAAAACATTTCCATGTAAACACTTCAAAAAAGTATGGAATGAAGCCCTCAGGAAGTGTTGTTTTTATTATGGGTAGGATGGGGTCAATTTTACTCTGTGTTATCTGGATTAAATCCAGGATGACTTTTATAGGTGCCATTGGAGGATTTCTGGACTTGCACTGATGTGAATGGGAGATTAATTTGCCTGTCTCTGTTTTGTTCAGATGGTTTCTCCTTGGTACTCCCATGAAATAGAATTGTTTTCTTTTCTCATTGTAGACTAGTCTCCTGATACAGATATCATAGATCATAGAATTCTAGAATGATTTGGGTTAGAATGGAGCTTTAAAGGTCATATAGTCCAAGTCCCCTGCCGTGGACAGGGACATCTTCCACTAGATCAGGTTGCTCAGAGTAGACTTGTAGTTAAACCTTTAAAAACTGTATTTCCAATCACACCTTCTGAGAAACTGGCCTTATTGCCTCGCAGGGTTTCCTGTGGTATGATATTTGACAAGGGACTAATATGTTCCAGTGATTTCCCGTCTAATTTCTGGAAGTGGAATTCTGGACCAGAAGTATTTTTGCGTTGAATATGAAGGGAGTCCATCCTGCCTTTGGACAGGATGTATGAAAGATACGTATGGAAATAGAGAGGTCCCACTAAAGCAACTTTTAAAATCACATTGGTTTGAAGCAATTCAAGCAGATGCCAGGAGTAGTCTTTTATTAAAGGAGGGACTGTAGCAGGAAAGCATATAGTCAAGCAGAGTGACTCTGGGAACAAGGAGTGTCCATTGCTTGAAGCGCCCTGATTTTCTTATTAACCTTGTTGGTTTGCCGTTGCATCATTACAGCATCATGAGATCAAAAGCGCCTGAGCCCTAATTCTGCCTTTTGCAGGTCATGTGTGACTGGGGCTGTTGCAGGCAGTATTTTGCTCTTCTGGATTTGTACTGTGGCTGGGGCTGCCAGCACTCAGGGGGCCTGCTTGTGCTCACCGACTCATTTTTGGCTTCTTCTCTTTTGTTCAGGAAGGAGGAGGATCCTAGTGCTCTCCTTGTTTCCGTTACACATTCATCCGGGTCCGTTACAGACATGTTGTTGTTGTTGCTGTGTTAATTTTTGTGAAACCAATGTTCCAGAAAGTTAAGTATGATCACCGTATAAAACTAAATGAAGAGATGCTGGTTCCAGAGACGCTAATCTGACCTCATAGCAAACGTACTAGAAGCTGAATGCCACCAAGGGCATTTGCTGAGTAGAAACGACAGGATTAAAAATGAAACAGAAACCATGAAATAGAGACTGGAAGAGAGCACAGAACACACTGCAATAAAAAGGATGCTTTCTTTATATTTCTGTATGTGACATATTCTGGAAAACAAGACTTGTCCTTTTTTCTCCCAGCTGAATATTGTGTTGATCATGGTGAGGATTTCTACTTCTTTTTTTGAGCAGATACACACATCAAGGAAATAGTGAATATAATAAGAAAACATTATAATGAACAACAATAAAGTAATACTAAATGATGGTGATGGTGTTTAATAATAAGAATTGAGGCAAGGAGCTTTGACTGATGTTGTCAGAGTCCAAAGGAGCTGGATAGTGCAAATTGGTGCGCTGGACTGGCAGGGTGGCCATGGCAACTATTTGCTTTGGGATGCTCTTTGTTGAATATGGTGAAGTCTCCCTGCTGCTGCTTCTGGCCTCTTTTTGCACTGATCCTAATGATATAAATCCTGCTCCCAGGCTGATTAGGTCTGGTGCACTTGTTAGCTTCAGCTTACTAGGAGCTGTGGTATGTGTCACCTCACAAGTTGTCATGCCCTTCCAATTAAAAAATTTAAAAAGTATTTCAGAGTCTGATTTGGAAACATGACTAATATTTATCATGATGGATCTTTTTATAACACTCCTCTTGTATTAAAGCAAACTCTTTTGTCCACGCTTTGAGTAACGTGAGGATGTCACACTTGGCTTTGCACAACGTGATGTTTATGCACTTCCTTTCTACGCATTGACATTTCTGGGAGAGGCATGGCTTGAAAAATCAGAGCTGAGGGAAAGGAAAGAACACCACAGATGTTAAATTGCCAGTGGATGTAAGGCTCTGAGTCTCCTCTAGACAGTATTCTCTTCCTGTACATCAGTTGCATCGTATTACCTGATTAGCTATTTCATTGATTTAAATAATAATAGAAAGAATCCTAGAGAGACTGCCAAATGAGATTCCACTACACAGGAATTGGAAGAGTGCTGTGCCAGCTCTTGTGGCGTAGTCTACCCTAGACACATCTGAATCATAAAAAATTGGCTTACATACTTTGGCAAAACTTAGATTCTACCATGACTTCGGGAAGTTACCATGATATTATTGAGATACCAGTATTGTCTTGTTGTCATTGGCTTAGTTTTATGATTTTCTGAGAATTTGAGGGTTTTTAAAATCTATACTCTGAAACATTGGGGAAAAAAAATCTTTCGTAATAAAGTCTGTCCTGGATTTGATGCACTCTATGGTAATATTGGAATCAATAAGTTCAAAGTATCAGCCTTATGCATCTTTATGTGAATCTATAGGGAATTGCATGGCTAGTGGATGTTTTCTAGGAGAAAACTGTTGAGACAGTGAAATGTTTTCCTTTGATGGCCTCAGGTGAAAATTCCCAGAGACAGAGCGCAGAACATGCCAGCTGTGTACTTGGCAACAAGTGACCTCGTGGTGAGACCTGCATGGAGCCCGTGTACCACAGGCTGATCTCTGCCTCCTGCCTCATCCCACTGATGCAAGGACATGGCTCTTGGCTCACACCCCACATGCTTTCATACTGCTCTGTGATTGGCTGGTTTCTGTGTCTTGAAAGCATCATACCCACATGATCTCAGAGCAGCCTCTGATTGGCTCCCCACTTCCTTCCCATAAGGAAGATACAGGTACACTTTTTGTATGTTTATGTCTAAAGATATCTATAATTTATCTAGAGACGTATATAAAGAGCTAGAAATTCAATGTAAAAAGGACAATAAGGAAAAGGCCCAGGAGGTTTTCCCACACAAAGCAGAAACAGTAAATGGATTGTGAATCACAAAATTTTATTTCAAGGTCAGTTTCCAACAGAGAGAGAGAGGGCGGGTGGCAACGGGCTCCCCTTGTCCACCGCTGTGGGGAGCCTCCAGCTGCCTGTGGGACCATGGCGCGGTGCAGACTGGGGCTATGTGTGCTCCCTTGTCCTCAGGTCAATGGCTTTGTCGAAAGCTGCAGAAATCTCTGGCTGAGTGGCTGCGGAGGGAGGGGACGGGAGTGGCCATGTTCTGGTCCTGTCCCTCTCTGGGCCTGCGGCTGTAAAAGGCAGGATAACAAACAAAGCGGCAGCCACCCTGGCTCACCATGGGCAACCCCTGCCCAGGGAAATGCCAGGCTCCTGATGTATTGGTGTCCTATTAGAAGGTAGCACATTTCTGTGTGTTTGGCCGAGGGCAGGAGTGTGCCATGGATCGGGTCCTGTCCTTGCGTGAGCCTCCGGCTCTGGAAGACAGAGGAGAAGCAGCCGCCATCTGTCGTGCCACGGGCAACCCCTGCCTCCCTGCCCGAGCCCCGCAGCCCTGCCCTCCCCTCCCTGCCCTCCTCCCTGCCCTCTCGCCTCAGCCCTCGCTCACCCGCCTGCTCGCCTGCAGCCGGGGCCGCCTCAGCGTGCAGCCCTTTTTATACCCATCCTGGGCGGCCGTGTGACCAACCCCCTGTGACATGGCCACCACCAACATTCTGCCCACTGGGACATGGACACCACATCGCTGGAGGGAGACAGGGCTGATGGAAGGTCCAGCACAGTACATTTTTACGTGTTTAAAATGTTTAAGTGTTTAAAATGTTTAAATGTTTAAAAACTGGCTACGTTAAAAAAAACTAGAAAAATCCCAAAACACTTCAAGCACTCCGAAATTCCAAAATTGAGGTTGTCTCTGCCAAGCCTGGCTTGTTCCACCTTATCTTCACTCCCATTCCTGTCTCTACTGTCCAGGCTTCTCATTTCACTCCGAAATACCTCCCAAACTTAGTATTCCTTCTGCCAGCTCCTCATCTGATCTGAGCTTCTGTTTACTGCTAGGCATTACCCTTGACCAGGCGCCAGCTAATTCCAGTCTCTCCCGGACCAGTTTTCTCTGAATTTCACGTATCATGGCCCAGCTGATATTATTTTGCCTCTGTCCATTGCCAACATCCTTTCTTTCCTAACAGCCTATGTACATGAATCTACCTGCCCGCTCTTCACAGGGTTGCTCTTCTACTTTCTGTATTTAAATCAGGTTTCTCCATTTCTTGGGCCCAGAAGAACAAATGGTGAAAGAATGGAAAAGAAAGGTTCCTTGCCCTCATGCAGTGCAGATTCAGGTTTACAAATTCTCTAACCTCATCTGGGCCTACGGCTTTAATGACAAGGCACCAACTGAAACTTTGATTATCATAAGGATGGTAAAAGTCTTATTTTTGACATAAAGGATGCATCTGCTAAACAGTTTTCAAGTCCCAAGTGTTTATAGATGATAGTTTTGCAAAAAAAAATGGTCACAAATTTAATTCAGCCTTGGTAAAATGATGAGTATGCTTTCTCTTCAGAGGCCAAAGATCTGTGTTGAGTTGCTTTTTTCAGCAAAGCTTAGCTTTTGGCAGGCACGCCTTGTGGAACATGCCCATCCAAAGCTTTGCCGAAGTAATGGATGCCTGCACAGGGTATCTTTGAGTAGGTGTCCTCTTTAGCAACTGCCAGGGCTGTCAGGTTCTGTATACTAAGCTTGATGCCTTCCTTTGGCCGTAAAAGGCTTAAGGAGTTTGTTTCTTTTTTCCTAAGATGGCTTTGAAATGGAACTGAAGCTGACATTGAAAATGCTTATCACTTCATTTTCAGGGGAGGAGGTTTGATCATCAACTACCCCAGTGAAATGAAGTATCAGTGTTTAACCACCACCATGTTTGGTGGTATATTAAGCAGAGAGGCTGTTATTCAGTGGTGGTGTTCCTGCATGCGAGTAACAACTTCTTTTAACACAGGTAAATGAGATCCTTTCATTGCTTGATAAGGTTCTAAGCTGGAATATGTTACACAAAAGTGACAGTGTCCGCTGACTTTTGGGGTCTTAGGATCAGAAATAAAATGTTTAGTGGGAAAGAGTGGTTTTCTGTGGACTTTTGACTTTGATACTATCCGGGCAGGAGAGAAAGAACTGCAGACTTAGGGATGGAGTGGGGTAAACTGCATCTATACATGCAGGATGCTCTATATCTACAACAAGGCAGACTTTTGTATTTGGATAGATGTTTTATGTTCCTGTTTATGCATACCTATCATGCTTACACTCATACATGATAAGACTGCTATTTTTTTGGTAGCTGCTAATGGGCAGAATAGAAGCTGAAAGTATCGTAGCTTTTGAAATTCTTCATGACGGTATGCTTTCCAGAAGCTGTCAACAATTCATGATCCCAAGTAAATGCATGTGTTCTATGTGTAGCATGCCCTTTTCCAGACATACTAACAGGAGAGACAGGCCCAGAATTTCGGATATTCTGCCTCCAACCCTGACTTCCCTTCAGCACTGTACATGAAGGCAACCAACACCTTTTTAATGCTATACCTAGGTAAACCCCACCATGAGTGGTTTTTAAGAGGCACGGATGCAAAAAGAACTCCATCCTAATTTCTCAGATCCTGCTGAAAATAGGACATTGCCACCTCCAGGGATGGGGACTCCACCACTTCCATGGGCAGCCTATTCCAATGCTTGATAACCCTTTCAGTGAAGAAATTTTTCCTAATATCCAATCTAAACCTCCCCTGGCACAACTTGAGGCAGTTTCCTCTTGACCTATCGCTTGTTACTTGGGAGAAGAGACTGACACCCACCTCACTACAACCTCCTTTAAGGTAGTTGTAGAGAGTGATAAGGTCTCCCCTGAGCCTCCTTTTCTCCAGGCTAAACAACCCCAGTTACCTCAGCCGCTCCTCATAAGACTTGTTCTTGAGACTCTTCACCAGCTTCATTGACCTTCTTTGGACACATGAGTTAGGGAGGCAGAGCTTCATACAGACACAACTGGAAAACAGAGGACTCATGGACAATTTGCCTACTGACATGTCTGCTAACACATCTAGTGGCGTGGAGAACTCAGCAGAGCTAGTGTGGGGTCTGAGCTCCTCCCTTAATCCACCCATCCCTGGTAGAGGCAGACCTCTCAAATCTATTGTTTTAGCCTTACCTGCTGCAGATCCTGTCAAGATATTCATTAGCAAGATCATGGCACTATCCACCTACTTCTGATTTGGGAGCAATAGTGAGGTTTAACAAAATTCTCTCATCCCATGGCAGTATGTTTAAACTCTAAACATCACCACAGTTATTTAGCTCAGAGAAAATGTTTAGCTCTGAGGAAATTCTGCTACATTTCATCTTTTAGATGAGAAAAATATCCTGAAAGAAAACACTTGGTTAGAGAACCTGACAACCGTTATCATAGATTGTTCTAGGGCTCTGAACCTCAGATTTCTGTTCCCGTTTTGGGAGCATGGCTAACAGGTGGCCATTTGACCTCCAGCAGAAAAAATGACGAGGAAAGTGAGAGCCTGGGAAATGTTGTTGGCTTTACTCCATAATTTTCTAATAAAAATTAATTTTTAAATAACTGATTTAATTGCAACCCTCTATACATGAGAAAAGCCTTGATTTTTCCTGTTAGTTCCAGAATATCCAATGTAACAAAATGCTTGATCGCATTACAATATCCACATTTCCATCTAAACCATGCAAACCTAAACAGTTTTAAATATTACAAAAGAAAGATGATAACAAGCTGCAGTGGGAAAAGAAATCAGAATGCAACTGGTCATTCTTTCATTTTTAAAAATGTCCCTGATCATCCTGTAATACAGCCTAAGTTAGGCATTGCTTTGCTCTGAAAGCATCACAGGCGTTACTACATCAGTCAAGAATAGCTACAGCTACAATAGTGATTCACACTGTAAAAGTTTTGGATTATTTTCTGCATAATTCCAAGTTGCTGTTTGGGGGAAATGCATGCTTAAGATACATCTGCAAAGCAGATGTACATGCGAGGAAAAATTTGTGGTATATAGTACAGGTTGCATTTTATTCATCAATAGATTATGAATTGAAGACTATCATGCAGTGAACCTGAGATGAATATGAGTTTGTGGCACTCTCCATGAGTAGTTTCCACTAAATGAAGACTGAGGATGTTGTGCTATTGTACGGAAGGAAGGGACCTGACTTCTAGTTCGGATGTGGAGACTCTGCTTCCCATCTTGTCACCTATTTATGAGTGAGATCTTTCTTAGAAAATGTGATCTCAAGGTTAAGGTCCTGTCGTTAGTGAATGCGGGACTTGGGTCAAACCCCCAGGCCACAGTTTCCTATATGAAGTTTCCAAGCACTTGCACATGTCTACTTTGCCATTCTGCAAATGTAGCCCTTTCTTATGTTCAGAGAATCAGAAGAATTTTTAAACTGAAAAATATGTCTTTTTTTAAAATGGAAAATGGTGATAAAAAGGAAGCTTTGAATCAAATTGTAACTTTTTATTTAATTTCAGCTTTGGAAAAAAAGTTATTGAATTTTTGCCGTAGTGGTAATTATTTTGTTGTTCATAGAAACATTCAGGTTGTACAACTAAGTTCAATGATGCAAGATGCTAAGAGCTTTGGCTGTAGTCTAACAAAATATTTCATCTTCAAATATTTGCATGATCTTTTTGAAGTTTTGTAGGGATGATGTATGTGCTTAAAATTAATCACATGCTTAAACTCTTTGTTGTTGTTGTTAAAGATGAGGATTTCTAAAGCAAGAGTTGAAACAGTCCGTGTGGATGTTTTACTGTAGTGTTATCACGACAGACACATAAGAGGTTGGATTAAGACTTCTGCCATTCATTTCTTGATCCTTTCTTCTTAAAGTGAATAAATAGCATAGAATAATGAACTTTATGCTTTAAAAATAGCAGAAGCCATTCCAACTTCTTATATCCAGCAAACTGCTGGATACTGAACTGAAAGCTTCAAAGAAGCTTTCCTGTTGGAAAAGATAGCTCTGGGTTCACCATTGTGGCTATGGTGAATCTTTGATTTAAAACTACCTTCACCCTTGCTTTACAAAGGTGTTCCTCTTGATCTTATCTCGTTTTGCAATAAGATAAGGTTTGAGCATGGCAGGGGCTCCCTCAGAGTGGCCCGGGGGCGGGAAGGGTGGGGAGCACCACCACCACAGTCCACCCGGTGCTCAAAGTCAATCTCTCTCTCCACAAAGTGGTGGTGTGGTCACCTCTTGCGTCTGTGCCTATAAATAGACAATGCTGCATCCTTGCCCTTCTTTGGACATTCTCCAGCACCTCAATGTCCTTCTTGTAGTGAGGGGCCCAAAAGTGAACACAGTATTCAAGGTGCGACCTCACCAGTGCCGAGTACGGGGGGAAAATCACTTCGCTAGTCCTGCTGGCCATGCTATTTCTGATACAAGCCAGGATGTTATTTGCCTTCTTGGCCACCTGGGCACACTGCCAGCTCATATTCAGCTGGCTGTCAACCACCAGCCTGTCCTGATTTTGTCTGGGCTAGAGTTAATTTTCCTCCTAGTAGCTGGTATAGTGCTGTGTTTTGGATTTAGTATGAGAATAATGTTGATAACGCTTTGATGTTTTAGTTGTTGCTAAGTAGTGCTTACACAAGTCAAGGACTTTTCAGCTTCCCGTGCTCTGCCAGGTACACAAGAAGCTGGAAGGGGGCACAGCTGAGACAACTGATCCAAACTGGTCAAAGGGATATTCTATATCATATGATGTCATGCTCAGCATATAAAGTGGGGGGAGTTGGCTGGGGGCAGTGATCGCTGCTTGGGGACTGGCTGGGCATCAGTTGGTGGGTGGTGAGCGGTTGCATCAGTTGTTTTTCCTGGGTTTTGTTTTTCTCTCTCTCTCATTTCTTTTTCATTACAGTTGTTGTTGTTGTTGTTATTATTATTATCATCATCATCATCACTACTGCTATTACTATTATTACTAGTATTGTCACTGAAATCAGGAATAAACCTCAACACCAAAGTAGTGTTAAAAGGCAGGCATTCTTTAGTCACAGCGCTGGGAACACGGGGGATAATTCCTCCTCAGATGTGTTCACCTTTGCATTAAAATTCACCAGTTTTTATACACTTTTTCTGTCAAGTCACTGTTACATAAACTTACATACAGTGTTCGCTATTAATTTTTTAACCTTTACATTGATTGGTTTCTTTGATCATATAACTTCATTAGTAAGGGTCAGGGGGTCTCCAAGCAACATTACAGGTGCATAACAAGACAAATTGCCTTGGTTCCATAAGACTTAACAAAGACAGTATTAACTAATACAGTTATTGTTTCAAAATTCTAACAAGTAGTTCTACTCAATTTTTTGTTTTACCAGTTTCTATTAGTTTCTCAGAGCAAACAGTAACTGCCTGGTGAGGTTTCTACAGTCACAAGTTTCACAACACACAATATACTGTTTAATTCCCCACGACCTTGGTTACAGTATTACTATTGTTTTTTTTTACCTATTAAACTGTTCTTGTCTCAGCCCATGAGTTTTCTTACTTTGCCCTTCTTAATCTCTCCCCCATTCCACCGCAGGGCGGGATGTGAGTGAGCAGCTGCGTGGTGTTTAGCTGCCTGTCAGGTTAAGCCACAACAGTCCTTTTTGGCGCCCAATGTGGGGCACGAAGTGTTCAAGATAACAACAGATCTGACCAGAGTGTGTTAAAACAAATTTGTGATAAGCATTTGTTATATTAATTTAATAGTTGCTGGTCACAATGTTGATCTCTTTGCTCTCAGAGTTGTTGTGTTTGTTCTCAGAGTTGTATTAGGTAACACCTGACTTGCTGTATAGACTGTTTATCAGGATTTATGTGCTGTTTATCACCTCTGGGAACTGGATTAAAGTTATTGCTTTGCTGTACTGTGTAACACTGGTTTATGGTATGATAAAATTATTGGTTGTGAGACAGCACTGCTGTCATCCCCGTACTTTGGGAGCCATCTCTTGGAAACTATTAATAATTACACTTTTTACCTCTTCTTGGAGAACCAATCTATGGGGGAGACGGGACACACTTTTCCTGGCTCCTTCACCTTCCCTTTCTCCTTCAAGCTAGTTAAAACAGCCCTTGAGAGTTTTGAGTATCTTTGGGGTGTTCAAACCAGCATGCTTCTATGCCTTGTTTAGGGTTAAACAAGTATTCAAGAATGTCATCCAGAGATCTACACCTGTGACAGGCACTGTGGCTACTCCCAACTGCAGCGACAGGCACTGTGGCTACTCCAGCCCCTGCGACAGGTACTGCAGCTGAACCAGGGAACCAACCTGTGCTGGTATCAGTCACCCCTATACACAAGAAGAAATCTTGGAAGCAAAAGTCCGCTTTTTTAGACAGAGATGGTGAAAAAGCAGGGCCATCACAAGGAGAGGACGAGGAAGAGGAAGAACTCGTAAACAAGATGGAAACCACGGAATCCCTATCCTTGAGTGAGCTGCGGGATACACAAAAAGATTTCAGCTGTCTCTAGGTGAGCACATCGTCACCTGGCTGTTCCGATGCTGGGAAAATGGGGCCAGTAGCCTGGAATTAGAGGGTAAGGAAGCCAAACAACTGGGATCCCTTTCTAGGGACAGGGGCATTGACAAAGTGATTGGAAAAGGAGCACAAGCCCTCAGCCTCTGGAGGCAACTCCTGACCAGCATGAAAGAAAGGTATCCCTTCAAGGAAGATGTTATATATCGCCCAGGCAGATGGACCACCATGGAGAGAGATATCCAGTACCTGAGGGAATTAGCCATGCTCAAGGGGATTTACAGTGACCTGAACAACAAACAGTTACTCAAAGATCCAGATGAAGTCTGGTGCATACAACCCATGTGGCAGAAGTTGGTATGAAGTGCACCAGCATTGTATGCCAAGTTGTTGGCAATACTGACCTGGAAAGATGAAGAGGGACCAATGGTGGATGAATTGGCTGGCCAGCTCTGGGAATATGAAGAAAGTACCTCTTCCTCCCTTGTCTCAGCTGTGGAGAAACTGTCCTGGGAGGTCCACCAACAAAAAGAGGATAGGTCCTAATCTCCACCCGTATGGACCAATATCTCAGCTATTAGGAGTCAGTGTTCTTCTGCTCAAGAGAGAAGATATAGTGGATACACACCATGGGCCACCCTATGTCTTTACCTGTGTAACCATGGGGAGGACATGAGAAAGTGGGATGGAAAATCTGCCTCTACCCTAGAGGCACGGGTATATGAGTTGCAAGGAAAAACAGTCACTCAGGGAGCTTCTTCCAGGAAAGTTGCTGCTCCAGTTTCCAGTGAGCAGTTCCCCAGACAGAGTAGAAGGGCTGATTTTACTTCTGATCTTCATAAAGGGACTTTGGATTTGCGTTTAGAAGTAGTGAGTAACGAATACTATGACCAGGACTAGAGGGGCCCTGCCTCCAGCCAGGTGGAGGAAAGGGACAACTGGGTTTACTAGGCTGTGTGGATCTGATGGCCTGGCACATCAGCCCCACAGGAGTATAAGGCTGTAGTGGACACCGGTGCGCAGTGCACCCTAATGCCATCAAACTATATAGGGGCAGAACCCATCTGTATTGCTGTAGTGACAGGGGGATCCCAAGAGCTGACTGTATTGGAGGCAGAAGTGAGCCTCACTGGGAAGGAGTGGCAAAAGCACCCCATTGTGACTGGTCCAGATGCTCCGTGCATCCTTGGCATAGACTACCTCAGGAGAGGGTATTTCAAGGACCCAAAAGGGTACAGGTGGGCTTTTGGTATAGCTGCCTTGGAAGTGGAGGAAACTAAACAGCTGTCTACCTTGCACAGTCTCTCGAAGGACCCTTCTGTTGTGGGGTTACTGAGGGTCAAAGAACAACAGGTGCCAATCACCACCACAACAGTGCACCGGTGGCAATATCGCACCAACCGAGACTCCCTGATTCCCATCCATGAGCTCATTCGTCAACTGGAGAGCCAAGGAGTGATCAG
>WEKW01027071.1:44435-92660 GCA_013389905.1 Sula dactylatra
GGCTCGAATAGGAAACCCCAGTCATCCAGGATTATTGGAAGTGATTATGGACTGGCCAGAAGGCAAAGATTTTGGAATATCGCCAGAGGAGAAGATGACACGTGCTGAGGAAGCCCCACTGTATAGTAAACAATCAGAAAATGAGAAGCAATATGCCCCGTTCACTGATGGGTCCTGTTGTCTTGTGGGAAAGCACTGGAGATGGAAGGCTGCTGTATGGAGTCCTACACGACAAGGCGCAGAAACTGCTGAAGGAGAAGGTGAATCGAGTCAGTTTGCAGAAGCGAGGGCCATCCAGCTGGCTTTAGACATTGCTGAATGAGAAAAGTGGCCAGTGCTCTATCTCTGTACTGACTCATGGATGGTGGCAAATGCCCTGTGGGGGTGGTTACAGCAATGGAAGTAGAACAACTGGCAGTGCAGAGGTAAATCCATCTGGGCTGCTGCATTGTGGCAAGATATTGCTGCCCGGGTAGAGAACCTGGTTGTAGAAGTACATCAAGTGGATGATCACCATCGGTCAGTGGGTGGTGAGCGGTTGCATCACTTGTTTTTTTCCTGGGTTTTGTTTCTCTCTCTCTCTTTTTTCTTTTCATTACAATTGTACTACTACTACTACTACTACTAATTATTATTATTTAATTATTAAATGGTTCTTATCTCAACCCACAAGTTTTCTTACTTTTGCCCTTCCAGTTCTCTCCCGCATCCCACTGCAGGGCAGGTTGTGAGCGAGTGGTTGTGTGGTGTTCAGCTGCCTGCTGGGTTAAACCACAACACACTCTGTAGGTCCTTTTCCACCAGGCAGCTTTCCAGCCACTCTTCCCCAAGCCTGTAGCATTGCATGGGGTTGTTGTGACCCAAGTGCAGGACCCGACACTTAGCCTTGTTGAACCCCATACAGTTGGCTTCCGCGCATTGATCCAGCCTGTCCAGTTCCCTCTGTAGAGCCTTCCTGCTCTCAAGTAGGTCAATGTTCCCACCCAACTTGGTGTCGTCTGTAAGCTTACTGAGGCTGCACTTGATCCCCTCGTCCAGATCACTGATTATATTAAACAGAACTGGCCTCAGTACTGAGCTCTGGGGAACACCACTTGTGACCAACCGCCAACTGGATTTAACTCCATTCACCACAACTCTGGGCTCAGCCATCCAGACAGCTTTTTACCCAGTGAAGAGTATGCCTGTCCAAGCCATGAGCTGCCAGTTTCAGAGGATGCTGTGGGAAATGGTGTCAAAGGCTTTAATAAAGTCCAGGTAGACAACATCCACAGCCTTTCCCTCATCCACTAAGTGGGTCACCTTGTCATAAAAGGAAATCATGTTAGTCAAGCAGGACCTGCCTTTCATAAACCTATGCTAGCTGGGCCTGATCCCCTGGCTGTCCCATATGTGCCATGTGATGGCACTCAGGATGATCTGCTCCATAACCTTTCCTGGCACTGAGGTCAGGCTGACAGGCCTGTAGTTGCCCATATCCTCCTTTTGGCCCTTCTTGTAGATGAGCATCGCATTTGCTAACCTCCAGTCAACTGGGGTCTGCCCAGTTAGCCAGGACTGCTGATAAATGGTGGAAAGCAGCTTGATGAGCACTTCCACCAGCTCCCTCCGTACCCTTGGGTGGATTCCATCCAGCCCCATAGACTTGTGTGTGTCTAGGTGGTGTAGCAGGTCACTAACCATTTCCCTTTGGATTATGGGGGCTTCATTCTGCTCCCTGTTCCTGTCTTCCAGCTCAGGGGGCTGGGTACCCCAAGAACAACTGGTCTTACTATTAAAGACTGAGGCAAAGAAGGCATTAAGTATCTCAGCCTTTTCTTCATCCTTTGTCACTATGTTTCCCCCACATCCAATAAAGGATGGAGATTCTCCTTAGCCCTCCTTTTGTTGCTAAGGTATCTATAGTAGCATTTTTGATTGTCTCTTATGGCAGTAGCCAGATTAAGTTCTAGTTGGGGTTTGGCCCTTCTAATTTTCTCCCTGCGTAACCTCATGACATCCTTGTAGTCCTCTTGAGTGGCCTGCCCCTTCTTCCAAAGTTCATAAACTGTCTTTTTTTCCCTGAGTTCCAGCCAAAGCTCTCTGTTCAGCCAGGCCAGACTTCTTCCCCACCAGCTCGTCTTTCAGCTCATGGGGACAGCCTGATCCTATGTCTTTAAGATTTTCTTCTTGAAGGATGTCCAGCCTTCCTGGACTCCTTTGCCCTTCAGGGCTGCCTCCCAAGGGACTTAGTCAGCTGGGCCCCTGAATAGGCCAAAGTCTGCCCTCTGGAAGTCCAAGGTAGCAGTTCTGCTAACCTTCCTCCTTCTCTGAGAATTGAAAACTATCATTTTGTGATTGCTATGCCAGCTTTTGGTCATAAATCTAGGTTATTCTTTCCATACAAACAGTATGAAGGTTCCTGATCTTCCTCTCTACCCTGTTACTTCTCATCCCTACTAGATTCTAACAGTTTCTATCTCAATTTTTTGACCATTAGTAGTTCTATGGAAAAGGTTCTGGGGAGACTGCAGAGTTGCTGCTATCATTTCAAAAGGGAAAGATGGAAATGTTACCATTTTACCATATCCTTATGTTACCATGCACTGATAGATCCCAGCTTGACGCAGTTGTGAATTATTTCCAGTTTAGTCTGTAAATGCTGAATATGGCAAATTTTATAAGGAATGTGAGACTACACTTGGAGTTAAGTCTAAGAGTATAAGGTCAGCCAAGTGGACAAAGAGAAGAGCAGGGCCTCAGCAAAACCAGTCAGTGTGAGAAACACTTAGGAACAACCTAAACCCAGTCTTTTTTACATAGAAGAAAGATTTTAGTGATGACCTGAAAATTCCTGCACACAGTATATTCAACCCTAGAATCCACTTAAAGCTCTGGGGTGGAAAGCATACAATTCATTTCAACTTCTTCTAGACATCAGTAAGCAGTGAATATTTCTACATCTGAGCTCAAGTCAGAGATGTCTTCCTAGCTAATGGAGAGAAATGGACATTTTTAGACTATTATTTTCTGATTTCTGCTGGACCTCTGCATTAGGATGAGATTAACTGCTCCTGAAAGTACCAAATAGAGAAAGAATGCATCCTTGGTTGCATTCTTTAAAGGCAGCCTTTATTTATCCTAATTTATTACTTTTATGTTAAAGCCTGCCATTAGTGATTTCAAAGTTTTTGTGACATTTGGCAGATTCCCTTCAAGGGAAGATGGGACAGTCCTGATTCAGGCTCTTCCTGATCCTACATCCAATCACAAATTGCAAGAACATTGTGTTTGATTTTTTGCAAAGCTCGTTTTCATACAGAATAAATTATTTCTTTATCAGGTAACCATTGATTCAGAGTAATGGTTGAACTCTGAATTATTTGAGAGAAGTAGTATGTAATCATGAATGGCACCATGACACTGTTCTTTAAGTGAAAAGTTATTTAATATTAGAGACTCCAATTTTTCTTCAGAATTTTTGCACAAACAGCAGTTAATGGAATGGGCAAATGCTTTTGGCAATGTACTGTATTCTGTAATTCATCCCCAAACTGGGTAGATTGGTGTTGAATGCAAACTGTTTTTTCGGCACCATCTTACTTTGCTCCTAGATATCTCTGCTTTGAGTGCAAATCTCCATCTAGAGAAAGCCCATAGTAATACCACGGATCCCTTTCACCCTAACATGGCCTTCAGGGCAGGATTGTGTCCCTAGATGGTGGGACAGTGATTCTGAAAAGGATTTAGAAGTCTTGGTAGATGACTAGTTGCACATGAACTTCCAGTGTGAGGCATTAACTAAAAAGTTTAATGCAATCCTTATGTAAATATATAAAGACATCTGAGAAAGGAGCAGAGGGTATTGATAGGGTTTTTTGGTTTTTTCACCCCTTTATTTGATACTATAAATGACTGCTGGAATATATCCATTTTTGGGGCTTAGAAGTTAAAAATGATGTTGATGAATGGGAGAGGACTCAGCAGATTGAGTAGAAAACTGGACTTTTTATTAAAAATAAAATTTATTTTGTTTAGCGCAACAAAAGTGAGCATAGAGTGAAGGGAGAAACCGTCAACAACATCATCAACCCCTGGGAAGGACTCAGGGCACTGGTGACTCACTGTAACAGTCCCCTTAGACTGATGCCGAGAACTGTAGGATGCAGAGAGATTGGGGAAGGGTGAGCACAACAGCAGAGAGAAAGGTGAATAGTAGGAAGTGTGCTAATCATTTTGGCTATATCATTGAGACTTTTTCTGTATTAGTATTCTTTTCTTTCTCATCCCCCTTTTTCTTCAATAATAATTATATCTGGAATAATAGTAATTTGTTGATTAAACTGCTAATTTATTTCTTATTTCTATAATTCCTGGCTTTGCAGACAAGGTGTTTCCTTTTGCCTATAGCAAGATCTGCAATATTAGCAAAACTGGGTAAATTTAGATTGTTCCTTCCTTTGATATTCAGCAAGATAGTAAGCCACCATTTGCCACGAAGCCCTTGTGTTTAATAGCTGTTAGGCTACATAAATATGTCTGAAACTTTCAGAATCCGTTTATGAATTTTGGACTCTAGAGTCAGTGAATATCCTATGTTAGTGAATTCCACAACTGAGTTATTTGCTGTGTAAAAAAGGTACATCCTTCTTCATTTAAATCTACCATAACATTTAATTGGGAGTACTTTACTGTTTGAGTTACAAGAAATAATTAATATCTCACTACACTCAGTATATGATCTCTGTCAGATCCCTTCATGTGTCCAAGCTGAAGACATTTAGTGTTTTCTGGTTTTCTCATGTGAATGGGCTTCCATATTTTCCTCCATCCCTGAGCAGCCTGCTGCTTTCTCTGTGTTTCTTGTTTTATTACCTGTGAACTTTATTTTTAGGGCTGACAGAAAACAGTAAAAATTTCCACCCCCAAATAATTTTCCTCAGTCTTTCCCAACAAGCAGTGACTATCTGTAGTTCTCTGGCTTGAGGTCGTTCCCGCTGTAACAATAATCAAAACAGATAATATTTTCTCTAGTCCTTTTCTAATGTTTTTACTCTTATAGATAAATCCAAAATGATTTCATTAATGTCAGTGGAGCTACTTCAGATTGACATTAATGAAACTGAAAACATAATTATGATACCATTAAGAACATCGTATTTGAGGTGGGTTTTGTTAAAGACATAATTTTATAAAAACAGAAAAAAAAGCGCATCTTCAAACTGAATGAAATCTCCAGTTAACACTATCAAAGAAATGCCAAGAGGACAGTACTGTGACAGGCCATAGTTCATACTTTTGCAGCTCATCAGTTCATTCCCATTATGTATCTATGAGCTTTTTCCTGCGGCAGCTTTAATATACATTGCTAAGGCTGGAATTGCTGCTGCTGATGTCACTAAATTTATTCTCCAGAGATCTTATTCCCCTGTTAGTACCAAGTGTCGCTGGCCCTCATCTAGACTATGTAGCAATTAAGCCCCATTATAGAATTAAAAGCTGAAACAACAGGACCCTTTGTGTGAAGACAAGTTCCTGAACAGAGCTGGGGTAGAGCTCAGCAGCCTCATGGCAGGGTTTTTCCTGGATCTGAATGCATCACAGGTGTCAGGGTGCCGAGGGCAGTACCCTTGTTTCTTTTAGGAACAGCACCCAGTAAAGGCAAATGTATGTTTTTATTATTCATCTGAGAAGGAAAAAGGGCCCTGGATGGAACTGTATATAAATGAGCAAGAAAACATTAAAAAGGGAAATATTCAGAAAGCAGTGAGATAGGCAGTTATTAAATAGCCAGATGAAGATAGGCTTGGCAAAATAACCTTGTAAAATAAGTGTAAGAGAGAGCACTTGGGCAGATTGCAAAGCTTGGAAAAGCGGGTTGGATTTAAGGATATATCCTGTACAAAGGGAAAAAAAGTCAAACATAAGGATGGCTATACTGGATCCAAAAAATATCTGTGTAGCTCAGTGTTTGGTCTCCCATAAGGACCACCTAGACAAGACTATAATAATAGGACAAACATACAGTAGTAATTCCCAAGAAAAACGTATTAGTGTTTAGTAATTTGTAGGTCGGGAAGTCCATGAGGTAGGGACTCATGAGGAATCATTTAATGGATTTCTTTTTCTCCATGAGTTTGTCCAGACAGCATTTGAACCATATAAACCTTAAGTACTCAGATTATAAAATAAAAGGAATTTCCTCAAGAATGATGGCCCTTTTGGAAGTGAAGGGTTATGAATGTTACAGCACCAGGAGTGGATTCTCATGTGGTGAAATGAGACAAGCTCCACTGAATGTCACTGTTAACGCTGTGGGCAGAAATACCTCACTGCAAAACAAAACAAAGCTCTGGGAGCATGTAGTTCATGGCATGACCTCTATTTTTTATTTCTTTGATCTCAGACATGGAGATAAAGAAAACGAAGAGTTACAGGCTGCTGTATAAACTTTAGAGCTGGACTTACGGTCACTTCATGTGCTGGAGGACCATTTTCCTGTAGCTGAGAACTCGAAATGAAGGTGTATTTCTTACCTTGAGATGTATTATCTAGTACTCTTTGTTTATCCCCACAATGTCAAAATGGCCATCTCATTTCATTCCTGATGCACTGTCTTTATATTTTTTTACTGTTGTTTCTCTTTTTGGTAGGCTATTCATTGAGGAAATGAATAAAATTAAAAGATAAATGAAAGTGTCTTTATGCCCAGTATAACCTTCCTCCTGGCTTTCTTTGTATAATTAAATGTTTCAGTTTCCAGTATTCCAGAAGAAACTAATCCCAAGGACATCATGCCATACATTTCACAGAGAAGCTCTGGATTAAAGATGATTCTTCTTCATTGGGTAGGAGAAATTGTAGACTGAAAGAAAGGACTGAGGTTGTGTTTGAATGTGCATTACCCCAGCATAGCCAAACACTGTTACAATCATCAAGGAGAAGAGGAGAAAATGTGGGCACAGTAATAAATATTATCTTAAAATATCTAAAAAGAAGGAGAGATGTCATGTAAAGAGATTAATGTGAAAGGAAAAAGCATTGACTTAAGACTAGTAAAGGGGGATTGGTAAATCCCCCCTGTTCATCTTGAAACATATATATTTAAACTGTAGAAATTGCTAGTGCTTTGAGTAAAATACTCTTTCTGCTGTATTTGGCAAAGGCAGATGAGAAAAGACAATGACTCCTCCTTCAGTATTTCTGATGGCTCAGGAAAGGACAAGCTTCATCACTTTTTTTTGTATCTTCGGATATACAAACTGTTTCAAAACCTTATAAAATAATAAATATTTAAAATCTGGACAATGAAAAAAAGCTAGAGCATAGCACTGGGCTTTTATTCAGATGGATAAAATAACTAACTTGTGATACTCTTTCAATTTATACTAATCAAATCTAGTTTGTACATATATCCATATGGACAGATAAATTTATATGACAATTATATTTAAAAGCAGTTCTTAAAGAAAAATTAATGAATAGTACAATTAAAATTATCCAAACATGTATTTTGTCTTAAACTTTTATTAGCAGATGAAGTAGAATCAATAGTGTAGTGTGGATTAAAGCTAATACTTTCCTACAGGTCCTGTGCACCTCTCATGCGCAATTCTATCACACGTATATCAGTTTTGCCCTCTCAGAATATCACTCTGTGTTTGATGGAGTAAGCTCAGGATACCTGAATGACTGGGTAAGTCCCAATAATAGCTTCTCTAGGGTAGTAATCAATACTTTTTTAAAAGAAGAGTAAAGCTTGTCCTTTATATGTGGATGATCAAAGGACCCATCACAAATATTAACACATTTGAGAGTTCATTTGCTGCTCATTATACTGTCTGGAGCAGCAAAGCTGCATTTAAATATATTTTTATTTAAAATAACAGTAGTACAAGCAAACAAAAATTCAAAGCTCTACCAAAACAAAATACTATGTGATTACCCATTTCTTTGTCTGTATGGAAGAGGAGGGAGCATATGCTATTTAAGTGACATAATGCACTTAGATGTCCTCCGATATGTACTAGAAAGAGCATGTAAAATATTACACAGAATGCAGTAGAATAAAGTGAGGAAGGGAGAGGCAGCAGCACCCTTGCTAAATTTACTCTTGTCCCTAATTTCCCCTGACGGTGGGATGCATAGTAGTAACTGCTGTGGGCTTGTGGACAGGTAAGAAGCACTTGAGAACAGGGTGTGAAGCCAGTGCAGTGCCCAGCTGTACCACTAGGTGGAGGCAGATATCGCATAGTTCACACACAGTAAGCAGGGTGAGGTGTGCCAGTGGCAGCCGTTTCCCCCAAAGGAGCGGTCCTGTATGTGAATGGAAGCACAAGAGGAGCTCGGCAGGAGGTAAGATGCTGCTGACAGATCATCAGTGGTACCTTTGCCCTCTCTGAGGACAAAAATCCTGGCTCCTACTTTATTTCACGTGCTGTGGAAATGCTAGCTGAGTGCTGCTGCCTCTCCGAGGTGCCTCCTTCAGGACACAAGGGTGCCTCACTCCCACCTTGTGCTGGCCCCGCTGCAGGCCAGTCAGCTCGTGTGCTCACTGGAAGCTGTCTCCCAGATGTGACCCACAGTCAGGACAGGCTTCCTAGGAATACACCTCTGGAGTTTTATCGCATTCATCTCAGTTCATGAGGAAATCAATTGTACACTGGAAAACAGATCTGCTACTTTCAGTAAAGTATTTGTTCTCATGCCTTTCTCATTTGTCAGTACAGTGCCTCCTCCAGTGGGGTGCATGGATTGTCCCATGCATCTTTAAGAATGGTTCTTTCTGCACAGTCTTTCCTCTGATGATGTCTGTCTTCTATGTCTGTTTTCTCTTTAAGAAGCATTAGTGAGTGACTTGAGCTCGATAAAGAGCATGGTGTGACTCTGTTTTGTGCTATGTTCTCTGTGGGGACTTTGGCCAAGAGAACAGGGTGCTTTCTGTCAACGTTGCATCTTTCCAGGACCCCCAGGTTGACCCAACTTGGTTGAGCACCCACAGAGGCCGTGTAGCTCACTAGTCCCATTCTTTGTAGTTTTTAATTCAGTCTGGGATCTGACCCTCTCTTCTGGGGCTTCCTGTTTTTCTTGTACCTCAAGACACCTATGCCCTCAAAATAATATCCACTTAGCACTAGCTACTTCATCTTTGAGCTTCATGTGGCTAGTAAGTGATGGGAATGTTTTCAAACTTCTGTCTTACCAGAGGTGAGAAACCTTTCTGAGGGGGAAGCACTTGAAGGAGCCATGCTTCATACCCTATCCTTCCATATCCTTGACACTCTGGATGTTTCAGTCAGTGACTTATTTCAGCCATCCCACTGTCTGGTGCTGCTTCTTGTAGCAGGTATTAGGTTAGATCGACTGGACTAACAGGAATTCTTTATGGAATAAACTGCAATCCATGTGGCAGGTCAGGAACTCTAATTCTCCCTCCTCCCCTCTTCAGCCTGTTGCTCCCTCTCCTTATGGAGGAGGTAGCTGTAAGGTGGCAGTCTTGCCATTGCTGGAGGCACTTCCAAGGCAATCACAGAGCAGTGGTGATCCCATGGACAGTGATGATCCTTTTTCTGCTGCAGTACTTTGAAAAGTAAACTGTCAGCTAGAAAGGGTGTGATTAGAAGAGGTCAGAAGGAAAGCATGAAAAGGTAGTTTCCCAATGTGACAGAGAGGAATTGACCTTCATTCCTTACAACTTGTTTCACATCCCTTCCAGCTCCAGGTAGCCAGGAGGAGCAAACTCCAGAGATCAGTTGGTACCCAGAAACTTGACTGGGAATTAGGCCTACCTTGGGAAGTGTATTAGTGTTTAGATGCTATCCTAGGAAATGTATATGTCTGGTGGCTGAGAGAGCAGGACATGAGTCTTCTGAGTATAGGTAGATTAAAATAGCCTCTCCTCTTTTCCACCCAGCCTTTGGATTGCAAAAGGTGCCACCACTTTCTTGTGTCCCACTTTGCCCATCAGCAGACTTCCTTCTCTCAGGTGTCCTGCACCAAACTGGGGCTGGGCAAAACTTTTTCCCACTTGTATGTGGACTCAGAACTCTTGAATCACCAGGCAGCAGCTCTTGAACTGGAAAAGACTTTTGTATAAAGGCTAGGAAATGATGTCAAGCTTTTGAGAGACTAGACCTTTATGCATATTTGGCAAATGCGTTGAGGTGGAAGAAGCCTTCTCTCCCCATCAGGGAGCATAAAAAACTAATGGAGAAACCATTGGTCCCATAAGAGTTTATTTGGTTAAATATGCAAAAAAGCTTCAGTGTTTGTAGACCAGCGCCTGTGTGCAAAGTAAGCTATTCTCATCACATCCTTCCGGACCTCTCCAAGGACTGAGCCCAGTGGAGGCTTTGAAGTTTCTCAGGTGATGCTTTGCTCAGGGAGCCAGGAAGGCATAGTCATTTTCTCCTGGGATTGAGAGACATGGATGCATTTTCCCATGTCATTTGGGCTCTTCAGTTATGGCAGGAAGATGGACATGCCACCCTGCAGCAGAGAGCAGCTCAGGCCCCCAGAACAACTGACTAGCTCCAGCAACCAGGAGGTCATCCTAGTTTTTCCAGAATTATGCCTCTCTGTGCTTGTTTTGGTTTTCTGGCAATGTGGGATTAGCCTTCCAAAGGAGAGAAGAAGAATTCCTGTTTGGCTGGGGTTTTTTAAATTTCAGAATAGCTGAGAGGTGTTTGAATATCACAGTGGGCAATGGGAATCCTAGTCCACTACTTCTTAAACCTGCTTCGCTAGCAAGCTGGGAGGACACAAAGTTAAAAAGCTGTTCCTTTTGGGAAAGCATCCCAGTCTATGCTGAAGGAAGCACTCTGGAGGACTTCTCCTCTATGTGTGAGCCATATGGAAAGCACACTGTGATTCCGAGAAGGCAGCAGTAAGTACTGTGAAGGGCCAGGACATGCATGGGAACTGAAAGCAAGCCAGGAACAGGGTTTGTGACTTCAGCAGTAAATGCACCTAGGCTCTTTAGGTACCTATGCCTCTATTCGGAAAGATATTTGTCTGTCTGTCTATCACACATATAAGAGTTATTTAATCCCCCAGTGAAATGCCAGAAGGACAAAAAACATTAGACAGCAGAGCATACAAGTTTGGGGAGGGAGGTTTAATTTTTAAGTGAGAATTTATAAAGTGCAAATATATCAATGTAAAAATTCAGGGAGAGAAAGTGCAGTCCAGGAATTCACCACTTTAATTAGCTGGAGGATTAAAATTGTTGTGGAACACCAAAACAGCCAGATGTGAATTCTCTGGTCTTTTTGAAGGACTTTCTTCAAGAGTTTGATGACCTTCTCCCTGTGGGAAGTAAGCACAAAACATAAAGAATGTACTGGAAATTGACAATGCCAACAACTGTGTTTTATTCCTAGTGCTCCTCTAGTGTGCCCTGAGGGAGGTGGTGTCTAAAGAAAAGCAAACCTCACGAAGTTTACCCTGTGGGGTCAGTTCTGGTTATGCTCCATTCCTACTGCTGAGTAGTTTCTGCCTTCAGTGAACTGTTGCACTGACTTGGTAAGTGGCACAGTAGCGCTCATTTCCCTGCCAGTAGCCCCACTTATTGAAACAGCTCATTTGCAGAGCAAGGTCCACAGGATTTGTTTGGCAATATGTAGGTGTGCAGGAAGACAGTGTGCCAGACTGCTGCACTGCTGTTCCATCACCTCTTGGTTGCAATGGGGGCATGCTACAGAAGGAACATAGTGGACGGAGTATACAGGAATGTGTTTTTCCCAAGTTTGTTCCCCTTCTTTCTTTCTGCTAATATGATGAGGCCCTTGCAGTCAGGGAGAGTAGTGAAATGAGAAGCCCAGTAGGTTTTATCTTGAAAATCAAATCTCATAATGTATTTACCGTATAACTTCTGAATCCCTCGCCTATCATCCTCTGAAAGTCTGAAGGTTGCTGGGTTCACATATGAGTAGAGAGGGTACATCAGAGCTTCACGGACATTTGAATGAGCAAGTCCCAAAGAATGGCCAAATTCATGAGCAGCAACAAGGAACAAATTAACTTCTGCAGCACAGAAGCATAGAAAGATATGTTAAAGATATGGCATTTCTTTTCAGCATGCAAAGAATTGAAGTAGCAGGAGAATTTATATCTTTCATTCCCTTGGAATGAAACCTCAGATTTTTGATCAGTTATTACTGAACTTTCTTATGTTACTATAATATTTTGATAAAAACATTACTGATCTGTTGCATACACATCTAGAGAACCTGAGTCTCTTTCTAACTCTGCTTTTGGTCAACCTTATTCCTACAAGCAAGTAATTTTACCTTTTCATAATTTATGTAGAAAACAGAGGCTCATAGTCCTTGTTTAGCCTGTGAAAAAGTGCTTTAAAATGTGGTCAGAACAGGCATTATGTAACTGCTAACGATAATGAAGCACAAGTACTTAGAAAGGTAGTTGAAAAGAACAGAAATGTTGGTACTGAAATGGTACCAAAGCATGAATAGTTACGGAAAGCATTTCCTACATCTGTGTTCTTCTAACGTACAATATTTGCCTTTCCCTTTCATACACACGTGTGGGTTTTACCTCGATTGGACTCTGACCACCTTTCATCATCATCAAAATGAGCATCTCCACCAAGCCCTGCTCCAGGTGCATACGCATGAGCTAGTGTGTTACCTCTTCCATCAAAAGGATTTCCATCACCATGCTCTGCATTTAAAAAGAAATAAATTCATCAGATGGCATCAGCTGTAATGTTTAAATTCAGCAAATTGAAGCATGTTGCTTGTTTGTGATAGTTTTGTTCATTACCAATCCTTAAAAAAAATCCTACAAGAGCAGCAAGGTTGTAAAAACGAGGAGCAAGACTTAGGAAACACTCTCCAAATTCGCGACTTAAGTTCAAAACTTGTATTTGATAATTCAGGCTGTTGCGTGTTTCAGAAAAAGCTGAACATTTTTTCTGAGCCTTTGTCAGAAATGTGTTTCTGAGGCAGCACTCAGGGATTATTTCAGAATAAATACTTAATGCTTGACAACATTATAAGCACCTGAATGTTTTCAGTGTTGGAAGGTGCTGGGCAACATTAATTGTAGACATTCTCACTTATACTGATTTTAGTGGAAGACAATGATTTGGGATAGATAACCATGTTCCTGAAGAGCTAAGTTCATTTGTCCCCAGCCTTGGGGTATGGTCTATTACCTACTTCTATCACAGGGCATGTGGAATGTTACCATTTCCTACCTCGCATGTGGAATGTTATCATTTCCTACCTCGAGTGCAAGAGCTGACAGGATGGTATATTTGTACTGGCTCTGAAAATTTTCCCCTACCCTTTAGTGAGCTTCTAGCTTGATTGATGAGTATTTGGGAACCCAAATGCCATTCTGTGTCCCTTCCCTCAGGCCATGTGGATGGACCCTGGGGCAGGGCTAACACAGCCAGAAGAGGCCTAGTCCTAGTGCATGATGAGGGATTAAAACCCATTCCAGCTTGCAGGATCCTTTCTCACTTTGATTGGCACATTAGTTGACTCATAATATTCTTCCCATCAGTGAAGCATGAGCTTAGGATATTTTGGTATTTATACGCAGTCATCTACTTATAGGCCAGGTGTCTGGTCTTCACTTACAGTCAATGGAAATCTGGTAAATATTGTCAATGGATCTAGAGAATAAGTCAGCTAACCTTAAAGTAGGCATTTAGTTTGGCTAAGTTGAGTCAGTTTAGGTGCCAGGCACAAGTTAAATGTATGGCTACATTCATGTATTAGTCTGGATCATAAGTGAGCTTCTGAAGTAACCCTACTGGTCATCCGCATTTACCATGCTTTGGCTTGCACCTAGGTGCAATCTTGGAGTGCACCAATGGGATTCCTTCTAGAAGAAAATCAACCAGAAGATACTCTCTATGGCCAAACCTAATGCACCCCAGCTGCCAAAGACTGTTTAGTCCAGGGAACCAGACTAGTTCTAGACCAAAGTAAACTTGCCTGAACCTGCCTGAATCCAGCCTGTGGAGGCTGGATCTTCAGAACCAGATGGTTTGCTCTACAGATCTGTTCCCATTAATTTGCACTATTTGTCAAGGCAGACAGAGCCTTGAGCACCTAAATTTATGTGTCTTGTTCTGGAGCTGAACTCTGCCTCCATTTCACAGCTGTAACTCTGAAAGGTTTTCCTAATGGTTTCATAGGCGTAAAACTGAATCATAACATATAAATCTGATGGCATGATAAAGAGAAGATAAAATTTATGCAGACTTCAGGATAATTCCAAACTCTTTGCTCTTTCTTAAAGATGTGGTTATAAAAATACATGCTTTTAGTCAAATATGGACCATTGCATTTTAAAAATGACAGGTATTCTCACCACGATGTGCGAATGCAATCACAATGTCTGCATGTCCCCTGAATACTCTTTGGAACTGCAGTGGAGTCACATCACTCCATACCATAAAAGCCCTTCTAATTGCATCATCCACTTTCTTTTGGGGTAGATCAGGTGTGTAATTGACAATCCTGGCAACAAAAGAAAACAGATTAATGTCATTTAGGGTGTGAAGGAAACCCACATAGTTAAATATAAAGCAACCCCTTTCCCCATAAAACCTGAAACATCACTAACTTGTAAGTCAAATGTGTCTTTTTCCATCTTGGATTTCCAGGAAATGTTTTGTAATCTGCTATATCAGGGACTCCACATCTGGGCTGTTTCATTGTTTCTTCTGTTTCTGCATTTAATTTTCCAGTTACAGTCAGGTGGAAAAACCTTTGCATTTCTTTAATCCTCTCTTCTAAGCTTAGGCTTTGTGTTTTTGTAACAAGTGGAAAGAATTTATCAAGATATGCCTGGAAGAAGAAAAGGAAGATAAAAATTAATACATATATCTGTGATCTTTTGATGACTGGATTTTACATTTGATTGAATTGTTTCATTGTCCTGCAGTCATGGCTTGTTTTAGATGTACTTTTTCTTCCCATTTCAGTTTACCAAATGCTGTTGTCTCTGTAGTATGGATTAGCATATATAAAAAGAATTGCAATAGCAGGAAAACACTGTAAGCAATTTAAACACAATTTATTGAGCATTCAAATCCGCAGCCTTCCAACATAGTCTGCATAATATTTTTGAGATGTTTTAAAAATGACATGCTCCCCTTTATTTACCAGTTGGAACTTGGTCTCTTTTGTAAGTTAGACTTAGAGTGTCTAAGCAAGTCAGCAAGTCAGCAAGTTTAAATTGTTTTATGTCACCTCTGCAAAAACTGTTGTGGTAATGTAAGGTAAGAAGATAATATAAACAAACAGAAAAGGA
This sequence comes from Sula dactylatra, assembly GCA_013389905.1. Lineage (NCBI taxonomy): Eukaryota > Metazoa > Chordata > Aves > Suliformes > Sulidae > Sula > Sula dactylatra. The sequence continues at coordinate 59,706 of WEKW01027071.1, forward strand.
ATGTAGAAGCTGAATCAGAAATCAGGTTATTCATAATGCAATTACATTGTCCCGCCGGTAACATACCTTTACATTCTCAGAGTCTGTGTTGCTCCATGGTTCTGGTTCACGTTGTGCTGGAAAAGCAAGACTCTCGGATAGGAGGATGGCAGCACAAAGTAAGAGGTATTGCATAGTGCCCAGCTTGCCAAGGGGCCTTGCTACAGCAGAAAGGGTTTGACCTTCTGTCTCCCAAGACCACAGCTAAAATGCTTATATAGATCCTGATAGCTCCAAGCGGCATTTACATACGTGACTCACTTTTTGGTGGTGTTAATGTAATGTCATCACTATTCTAGGAAGTAAACAAATCTTTCCTTTGACTTCCCTGTTGATGTCATGTCACAGCTAGCAGCCAGGTTTGGCTCTCTCTTTCCATATTATTCCAGTAGTGAAACCACAGGGTCGTAGGGAAGTTCACTTTCTGTGAGTTCATCGGTACAGTTGCTGTATAATCACTTCTTAGTGCACTTCCCCCAAGTTCCTCATACACAAAGGCATTTTGCAACAGCCTTTTGGTCAGACAGCCTGCCTGTATTAGTTGATGCAGAGGCAGAGATGAGATGGATGGGAGCACTATCTCACTGAAACTACTGGAATTTCCTAGGGAGCATGCACAACACTGTCTCGGTAGTTTTTCTGATTCAAATTCTCTTGTGAGGTATTCTGTGCTCCAGGAAATCCAGTTCAGTGAAGTTCAAGAGGTTTCTGCTGTTTTCACAGAGATCAGAAGAGAGCTCTTTAAATGGGCCTGCTAGAAATAAGAGGCCATGGGAAGCCTTTGTCCCTTTCCTTCCAAATATGATGGCCTTTTAGGAGAACTAGATATAAAACATAATTTACAAGAAAGGGTGAAAGCCCTCAGGAAAAAAGAGAGGAGCTTACCCTAACAAACGTGGAGCTATCTTCTACCTCCGGCTGTAGCAGTGCAATCTGACAGAGGTCCATGAATCACCAGCAGAGAAAACCAAAGCTAAGCAGGGCAGCCAAAACTTCCCTGGTCCCCTGAGACCAACACTGCTCTCAGCTTCACTCCACCAAACCCCACTGGAAGTGATAGTTTTTGAGGACTGGAAACACCAGTTCACAGGCTGGCTTGTGATTTTTTTCAGGCTGTGCAGTTTTGTGACCATATTAGCTCTAATCCGAAAGGAAGGGGGCATAAATGGGAAAAGACCATTACTGTTTCTCAAAATAGGATAGCTCATATTGGTATAGCTGAACATGTATGGAAGAGTTTGTGGGTTACTAGCTTAAGCCCAGTGTACTTCTGACTAATGTTATGAGAAAGATTTTAATTTCAGAGAGAGATGATCTATACCAAAACACTGCTGAATTATGCAGGAGAGAACTACATTACACAGAAATGTCTGAAACAGTTGCTAAAGGAACAATGCTTCCACCTGATGTTGAGAACAGCCCAGATGATACCTGCATGTGATCATTTCTCTACATTTTGGTAGGCTTACAGGAAATCTACTGATGTCCAAATTTAAAGCTTAATGAAAAAAAGCCATTTTATTGTTAGGAGCAGGTCCATCTTTTTCTTCCTCAACAACTGACTTTATGTCTGACTGTGGCAGTAAAGTAGGATCTGGACCAGGGTCTGAGTGGCAGGAGATGAGGATGTGTTTAAACCACTTTGAACGCCATGACTCTAGCGTGTGGTACTGATTATTTCCTCATATACGCAAAAGGAATCTGAAAGCCTCCAGAGCCCCATTCCAGTTGAGAGACTGTTGAGCAACTCACATATATCTTTACCTGGGCCATGGGCAAAACTGAAAAGGAGAGTTTAAACACAAGAGTTTGCTGAGAAAGGACAGGCACTATGTTCCATTTTATTTTCTGCTGGAAATTTGTCAACTCCCTTCCTTTTTTGTTTCAAAAAAGAGAGAGGGTTTTGATAAACATTGGGCTTGAATTGAAATAAAAAACTTTCAGTGCAAAGAATTTTCATTTCTTAGAGCTCAAAATCAGCAGGAATCAATCTAATTCTAGTAAGACCAGTATCAAAAGGAAACTGATGCTGATTTTTAGGTTTAGCTGTGTGAATTTTGCAGACTTTTATCTTTTTTCCTTGATCCTGAATGACAAAAAGTCTTGTGGGTCAGGAAAAATAATTTCCTGCACAAATGTAATAGTCATATAATTTACATTCAGCAGAGAACCTTTGCCTATGCCAGACAATATGGCCTGTGTAGAGAAAGTTCAAGGAGGTCAGAAGAAATGCTTTTAGGACATTCAATAGTAGAAGTTGCTGTAGCCACACAGTGCAAATAAAAGCGCTCTGTGATGTAAAATTCTATTAAAGAGGCTTATTGCCACTGAAATGTTTACACTGTGACATTTTCTGAGGTGAGTATCCCTGCTGTGAACAAGGATGCTTCATGAAACTATGTCCTATGTGGAACTCATTGATAGGCATCAGAGCTTTTGTGGTCTAGAGAAAAATACATCTATAGAAAAAAAGACCTGAGCCTCCTTTGGACATGAGTGGGATCAAAAAGTGAAGTAGAACTGAATGATTCAGTGGTGAATGATCACTCTGTTTCTTGGTCATTTGACTTGGACAGGAGGCTTAGCTGGATTCTGCCCAACCCGAATGCAGGAGTAAATGCAAGTCAAGAGCTGCTCAAATGTCTTTGTGAATGTTATGATTCTAGTTGGGATGGAGTTAAATTTCTTCATAGCAACCAGTATGGTGTTGTGTTTGGATTTGTGGCTAAACCAGTGTCGATAAAACACCAGTGTTTTGGGTATTGGTGAAGAGTGTTTGCACAGTTTCAAACAGTTTTCTCTGTTTCACACTCTGCCCCAACAGTGTATGGAATGGGTTGGGTGGGAAAGAGCCTGGAAGGGGACACAGCCAGGACAGCTGACCCAACTTCTCCAAAGGGATATTCCATATGATATATTGTAATGCTCAGCAATAAAACTGGACTAACAGAAGAAGAAGGTGGAGCGAAGGTCATCTTCCAAGGTAGTCCTTGCCTGGAGACTGGCTGGACATCAATCTGTTTGTGGGAGGTGGTGAGCCTTTGTATCACCACCCCACCCCCCCCCGCCGCCCCCTTTCTTTCACTTATTAAACTGTCTGTATCTCAATCCATGAGTTTTTTTCTCTTGCACATCCTAATCTCTCACCCATCCCACTGTGCATAGGGAGTGAGTGAGTGGCTATGTGGGTGATTAGCTGCTGGCTGTGGTCTACCCACTACAGTGAATATCAAGCAAAAAGAATGGCCAAAAATTCCTGGGAAATGTTTTGTTTGGATCACTTGTGAATTATACAATATTGTGTTTAAGGTCCCACCACACTTGATAAACCTGGATTCTTCTGGTCTCCAGGACGCCTGATTTGTTTTGTTCTGTTATCTGGCTATTCAATTTGACTAACAAAAATAAAACTCAAACATGGCAAATATTTCTGCAGAGTAAAATGTTTTTTTGCATTGTGATTTCTTGAGGCTAAGACCAGTGAAGCACAGTCTGCTTCAGAACTTTCCTGGTAGTTTTCCACAAAGTGAACCTTCATCCTCCTTCTTGTCTCAGCTTTGAGTGGCACACTCCTTTTGGATGCAAAATGGCCTCTGAGCAACACAGATTTGAAGTCCTCTCTTGGTTGTTACAGGCTGTTTTTCTTGGCTGGGTCCTAGACTGCAGAGGGAGGCACATCTCCATGGCTTCAGCACTCCATTTCCATAGCCTTAACCCCTGAGGGGGCTCTCTTCAAAGCAGTCCCTTGGCGCCTGGAATCCAGGGCTATGTATTGCTTTTGCAGGTTGTGTGAGGGTAAAAACCTCCAGTCACACCTGCCTGGACACCGAGGTCCTGTCGGGAGTCCTTGGTACTGCGTCAGCTCCTCCGGAGAGAGAGGCAATCCAGTTCTTCCCTCCTGTTTGACTGGATCAAGGTGAATTGAGCTATTTCCCAGCAAGATCTACCTCACATCCCACTGCTTTATGGGAGGAAAAGCCTCAGGAAGGGATTAGATGTTCAGGTTCAGCACAAACAATGTGGCAAGAACTAACACATGTATGTTACTAATAATTAAGCAATCACACAACATATCTCAGCCTGTGGATTTACCATCCTCTTACAGTGTCTAGAATTGCTTTGCCTTTAATGACTTGGTATTTACAACAGTCTAATTGGGACATCATGTGGGAAAATGATGTAAATATAGAGATAAGTTTTTACAATAATAATAATGAACAATAAACCACAAGGGAGATGGCATTCCTGTAAATGTTACCTACCTGTGTTAGTTCTGACATCCTCCATTTTTTTTAATTAATTACAGTCTTACCACCAGGATTTTATGCTCTAGTATAAAAGGTGTGAGATTTTGAATGCAGTCAACATAAGACCAGTGCAAAAGCTTGATTTAACCTCAAGTGTATTAGAAAGAGCTGAGATTTAGCTAGGAAGATCACAAAAAACTAAAACCAGCCATCTGTGAACACATAGGTAAAACTTTTTTTTACTCCATTTATTTTTCCCTAGAAGTTGATATGATCATGTTATTGTCCCTATTGAAATGGTTCCTGATTCACAGCACTGACTCATGGCTGGAAGCTGTCTGCTGGTCAAGCAGGTCCTCTGGGTGTGGGACGGGTCCTTTTCTATTACTCTGTCTGATATCCAGTGCCTGAGTGTAAAGACAATAACATCACCTTGTTGGTAAATTTGGTTATACCACTGAGATGTCTTTCACCAAAAATTTCCTTCCTTGAGCAGAGCAGCAGCCTCTGTTTCACAGAAAGCTAGTTATGCTGAGTTTTCCAAGATGGTGGATTTTGACTTTGACACCATTAAAAAGCAATACAACCATTAAAAAGCTGCACAACCAAATAAGGACCTCTTGCACTTGGGCGATGAAGAGTGAGTCACAAAGAAGCCTCACTAACTTTAGAACAGTTATTCATGTAGCTGCTCGCCAGCCTGAGTGGTTGCTTAACCAAACCCCATGTGAGTAACTTTTTCACTCAATTTCTTTGAAACTGAAGGATAACACTGGACTTCATTGCATGTGACCAGATTCCTAAAATCGCCCGGCTTAGCTGTGGCTTGTAACTGCCTATTGATCACTGTCAGCCATAGGGAGCACTTATCTGAGCAGTTCAAATGTTGCTACTTACGTTACAGACACCTGAAGTCTGCTATTTCCCACCCCACAGGCTGTCATCCTGAGTTACAAAAAATCCTCTTGTTGTTACTGCATGTTTTAATAATACTCCTGACTCCATGTGTGATGCATTTATCTCTGATTTTTCCACAAAACTGCAAGAAGAAATACAATCAGATATAGCCACAGGACCTCTTAATTGTTCTCTTTACTCTGTTATGGTGAATATATAATTTAAAGGTAGTAAATTTGCCATTAAAAATAATTGCCTCATGAAAATAATATAAAAATGCTTGCATCATTGCCTCAAGGAGATCCATAGAGCATGGGAACATCCTGTCACTTTTTTTTTTTTATTTTTATTTGCCAGTTCTTTTTTATGGTCTAATATTTTACTTTTCCATCCTGTCTGCTTTTCTACATTTCAGTTTGTTTTTTTTCCCTCAGAGGGTGTCTCCTCTAAATTATACAAAATTTACCAAACTATTAGAGCTGCTTCCAACCAAACAATATTTGACAAATGAGTATGCTACAATAGTGTACAAAATTTATATAATAGATACAGACTTGATGGCATTGCAATTGATTATAGCAGGAGTTTGACAGTGTCTAATCTGTAAAAAGCTTAAAAAATACATTAATACACACACTGAAAAAGAGCTTTGGTGTTCGTCTAAAAAAATTAATGTCTAAATGCTATTTCATTTCCTGTGAATACAGCCTCCTGCCTTTTGTAAGGCAATAATTCAACATCAGGCAAAGCATTACTCAAGTGAAGTCGTGTTCTTGTTCCCCTCTCCTTCTCATTTTTCTTTGTTCCAGGAAATGAATTTTCCTTTGTTCTCACCCTCCTGAGGAAGCTACAGGCCAGAACCAGGAAGCATGTAAGACATCTAAAAAAGGAGGCAGGCGATGTTATGTGGCAAGGTTTTGGTAGAAGGGGGCTTCTGTGAGAAGACACCAGAAGCTGACCCCATGTCGGTTACATCTGGTTCCAATAGATCTGCCACTGCACAAAGCTGAGCCCATCAGTGATGCTGATGGTGCCTCTGGGATAATATATTTAAGAAAGGGTAAAGAATGCTGCACAGCAGCTGGCAGAGAGGAGTGAGAAAATGTGAGAGAAACAACCCTGCAGACACCAAGGTCAGTGAAGAAGGAGTGGGAGGAGGTGCTCCAGGTGCTGGAGCAGAGATTCCCCTGCAGCCCCTGGAGAAGGCCACAATGACACAGGTTGCCTCCCGGCAGCCCATGGAGGTTAATGGTGGAGCAGATATCCACCTGCAGCCCATGGAAGACCCCACACTGGAGCAGGTGGGCATGCCCTGAAGGAAGCTGTGACCCCGTGGAGAGCCCATGCAGGAGCAGGTTCCTGGCAGGAACTGCAGCCTGTGGAGAGAAGCCCATGCCAGAGCAGGTTTTCTGGCAGGAGCTGTCACCCTGTGGGGGACCCACACTGGAGCAGTCTGTTCCTGAAGAACTGCACCCCATGGAAGGGACCCACGCTGGAGCAGTTCGTGAAGAACTGCAGCCTGTGAGAAGGACCCATGCTGGAGAAGTTAATGAAGGACTGTCTCCTGTGGGAGGGACCCTGCCCTGGAGCAGGGGAAAAGTGTGAGGAGGAAGGAGTGGCAAAGTGCTACGAACTGACTCTAACCCCCATCTCGCTGGTGCCACTTGGGGGATGGCATGGAGGGAGTAGAGGAGTTCTGAATGAAGAAGTGAAATTCAGCTGAGGAAGAAGGGGGAGAGGGAGGAAAGTGGTTTTAGTTTTGGTCTTATTTCTCACTATCTTGCTCTGTTATTAACTGGCAATAAATTGAATTAAATTATTTTTAGAATCATAGAATCATAAAATGCTTTGGGTTGGAAGGCATCTTTAGAGGTCATCTAGTCCAACCCCCCTGCCATGAGCAGGGACATCTTCAACTAGATCAGGTTGCTCAGAGCCCCATCCAACCTGGCCTTGAATGTCTCTAGAGATGGGGTCTCCACAGCCTCTCTGGGCAACCTGTTCCAGTGCTTCACCACCCTCACTGTAAAAAATTTCTTCCTTATATCCCGTCTAAATCCACCCTCCTTTAGTTTAAAACCATTACCCCTTGTCCTGTCACAACAGGCCTTGCTAAAGAGATTGTCCCCATCTTTCTAATGGGCCCCCTTTAAGTACTGAAAGGCTGCAATAAGGTCTCCCTGCAGCCTTCTCTTCTCCAGGCTGAACAACCCCAAGTCTCTCAGCCTGTCCTCGTAGGAGAGGTGCTCCAGTCCTCTGATCATCTTTGTGGCCCTCCTCTGGACCCGCTCCAAGAGGTCCATGTCCCTCCTGTGCTGAAGACCCCAGAGCTGGATGCAGTACTCTGGGTGGGGTCTCACCAGAGCGGGGCAGAGGGGCAGAATCACCTCCCTCGACCTGCTGGCCACGCTGCTTTTGATGCAGCCCAGGATGTGGTTGGCCTTCTGGGCTGCAAGCGCACATTGTTGGCTCATGTCCAGCTTTTAATCAACCGGTACCCCCAAGTCCTTCTTGGCAAGGCTGCTCTCAATCCCTTCATCCCCCAGCCTGTATTGATACTGGGGTTTGCCCCGACCCAGGTGCAGGACCTTGCACTTGTCCTTGTTGAAGTTCTCATGAGGTTCTCACAGGCCCACCTCTCCAGCTTGTCTAGATCTCTTTGGATGACATCCCATCCTTCTGGTTTGTCAACTGCACCGCTCACCTTGGTGTCATCTGCAAACTTGCTGAGGGTAGACATGATCCCACTCTCTAAGTCATTGATTAAATTGTTAAATAGCACTAGACCCAGTACGGACTCCTGAGGGACATCACTTGTCACCGGTCTCCATTTGGATATTGACCCATTGACCACTACCCTCTGGATGTGACCATTCAACCAATTCCTTATCCACCAAACAGTCCACCCATGAAATCCATATCTCCCCAATTTAGAGAGAAGGATGCTGTGAGAGACCATGTCAAAGGCCTTACAGAAGTCCAGATAGATGACATCCGTTACTCTTCCTTTGTCTACTGATGCAGTCACTCCATCATAGAAAGCCATTAGGTTGGTCGGGCAGGACTTGCTCTTGGTGAAGCCATGCTGGCTGTCTCGAATCACCTCCCTCTCCTCCTTGTGCCTTAGCATAGCTTCTGGGAGGATCTGTTCCACGATCTTCCCAAGATCATCTTTCCCCAAGTTGAGTCTGTTTTGCCCATGATGATCTCATTGGTAAGCAATCCTCCTGTCCTTATCTTGACCCACATGCTTTTTCGTCTTATTTTCTCCAGCCTTCCTGCTGAGGAGGAGGAGTGTGAGAGTGGCTGGGTGGGCACCTATCAGCTGGCCAAGGTTAACTCACGAGAGAGGTTTCAGGGCAAAAAAAGGGAACGAGGAAAGTCTGCTTAGACTCTTTTCCAGGCACCAAAGTCTATGTCTATATTAAGGAATAAAGTGGATGTGGAGGGTGAAACAGCAGGTGCTGAGGCCCAGGCATCCCTGTGGGAGGGGGCTGCTCCAGACCAACTCAGTTCTGGTCTGGTAGTCTGAGCATCCATCAGTGGGGTGGTGTGCTTTTTGGCTCGGTACCATATGAAAGGAATACAGTTTGCTCATGCCCAGATGATCCTGGTGTGAATCCAAGTGCAAAGAGTGCAGATGGCTAGGAGACTGATTCTGGAAACACTCCCCTGTTCTGGAGTGAAACACTCCCAGACACACACCCAGCACCCTGACCCTTTAAAATCAAATTGACGTCATTACATTTACTCCAGAAGCAATTGTTGCTGGCAGGTGATTATGGTGGATCACAGGTCAGGAACAATAGGCTTTTGTCTGTTTTAATCCTTTATGATCCTTTACATTAATGTGCAACAAAAGAAGGTTACACATTAAAGGTAGAGTCTCCTCAGTCCAGGCTCCATGTCCCAAAACTTTACTGTGAGTAAAGTTGGCATTTTTACATAATGCAAATTTAAACTTTCATGGAAACTAAGAAGGAAACCAGCCTAGGGTTTTTTTTTTGCTACAAATAAACAGCCCTTTACAGTTAGAATTAATTTGTCACAGCATCTTGTCTAAGTGTGACCTGCCCCAGCCCGCTGTTATTCTGGCTTGCTCTGAAGGTAGTTGTTGTTTATTGCTCGCAAAGGGCAGAAAGAGTTTGATTCCATTGCACTAGTAACAGATCAGTGACCATACCATGACAAGGAGAAAAAAAAAAAATCAAGCCCAGTATGTTTTATGCAATTCCAATACAGCTGTATATCTGTAATTTACAGTTAGTTTAAATTCATCACTTACATACAGCGAAACCAGAGGTGTTGCACCAGGGATGTGCTCTCTGTCTAGGTCACAGCAGGACATTAGCCTGTATTGGCTGTCATACCTGTTGCACTGTGGATTATGACAGCTTCCCAAATCCTAAGAAGAAAAAAGGTAGTCACTTCAATAATGTGAATGTTCTTGTCAAGCAAGGATTGCTTTTCCTGAGGTTAATGCAGACAACAATGTCAGATCCTGAAAGAGCAAATGCATCATGCTCTTGGTGACACCAGTATTTGTAGAATTAGTCATCTTCATTCCTTGCATTATTATCATAGTTCCTTACGAAGAAAGAAAAACTTCATATTTTTCTACTTTCAGTCAGGATGTCTGACTTAAAGCACTGAAGGCAGGTACATTAACTGCAAGAATTTCCAAGCAGGAGTTAGCTTCTGGGAAACTCTGCCCTGGTTTGCCATACCTGTCCTCAGGTTTCAAAAAAAACCCAGCCCATACCTGCCTGATCAAAAGTTGCAGCAGATCATAAAACAGCTCTATAGCTGCCCACGAAGCCAAATTTGTAGGCATTGTTGCATGAAAGCAAAGTTCACATGCTCGCACTAGAGGTCTTTAAGATGAAAATTTGGATCAATGTCTGATCAAGAGTTTTTAGGCTGTCAGTTTGCTCTGTTGGACACAAGGTATAGCTGGCCTGTTATACAGCTTATAGCATTTTTTATACCTCTACAGAATTTGACTTTGTTGCAATAAGACATTTCCCATGATTCTTTTATTTCTACATATTATTTTTATTAATTTATATGGGCCTTATTTCTTTGCAACTTTGTCTTGTAATATAAACTTAAACTGAAGAGAAACAGATATGAAATCAGAAGACATGATTATTTACTTATTTTTTATGCAGACTGTGTACATGCTAATAGGGTGTTCACCCCATGTAATATTTATGGTAGCATAACATTAACTTGCAAAATATAATGGAAGAACATAGGAAGATGTTCTATCATTAGGGACTCTACACATATGGGTAAGTGAAATGGATAGAGACTAATGCTATGAGTGGAACAAAGTGTGACATGAATATACCTCAAGGTGGCAATACACTTTTTCATGTGGTGAACAAGCAGTAAATGAATACACTAGGTAGCTAAGGGAATATTATGATACATGAATAGCAAGACTTTAATGGATGAAGATACATAGGAGCAGAAATTGTTGAGAGAAAACATTTGAACATGCGTACACTTAATGGCAAAAATTTCATGGTTAATTGTGGAGAGAAAAACTTCCGTAATGATGAATCTGCTTGAAACATGCCAGTTTCCATTTCTGGGGTGCAACCTCATGCAACTCTACTGACTTACCAACTGAACTGTGTGGAAACCTCACTTGGTTTAACTATCATGTGATGTAAGCATCCTTGCAGAGATCAGGAAGCTATCCCCACTTCCCCAGTGAACTTGTAAGCCAACCCACTTGAATATGAGTGTATTTTTTTCAGCAATTTCCTAGCCAACATCACATGATGAGATTACAGTATACCTTCTTTGTGGGGGGAGGAGAGTTTTGCTTACTTTATCTGTACTAGCCAAAGCTACATTGCTGCCACTAACATCTTTTAAACAGTACAAAAGAAAACAAAATTCAGCTTTCATTTCACCATTACGGATGAGAGAAGCTTCAGACTAAGGTTATTAACCAGCTATCAGATAAATCTCTCCGACAGCTAAAGCTGCTCTCGAATGCATGACTGAGATAGCTGTATATTCAGAAAAAGTCTCTGGATTTGTAGGAGCAGGATCTGAGAGTCCTGCTTTCTCAAACCCACATATCTGCTCTAGTTTGACAAAGAGCATAATTGCTGTCTTGTGGTAAGGCAGGACCAAAGCTGGTGCATTTTGCCAGAATTCTTTTTTTTTTAAATACAACATTCTGAATATTTATAACTATTTATTCTCAAATTATGCTTACCTTGCAAGCAGAGCACAGTTACAGCATCATTAGTATGCTCTAGAGTGGATGAGGTTGGACAAGAAATCCACATAGCTCAGCTGGGCTAGATCTGCTAAATCTGCAGACTGATGTGCTTCCAGAGGTGTTGTGGTGTGAAACTAGAAATTTAGCCTGCTACTTTACAGCTTCCAGCGTCTTTTCCCAACAGCTGGATTTCTTTCACATAACATGGAGAAACAAATTTGAGTTACATTAGTTGTAGTACCTCCCCATGGGACTGAAAGAAGACAATCCTACAATAGTAGATAGCTGTTATGAAATCACTTAACAGAAAATAAGGCATCCGAAGCTATTACTGTTCTGACAGAAGTGGCATGCAAGAGTTGTGTAACAAGTGGAACAGAGTGCAGTAGAAAGCAGGAAAGAAAGCAAGCACGGGCTAAGAATATTTACATGTATAACTCAAACTCTAGCTTTGCCTAAGATACTGTCACATTTGGCCCTTCTTCATGCCCCCTTTTTCCAAAAAAACAGGCGCTCTGGCTTATGGCACTTCTCCTTAGCCTCCCTTGAGCAGGAGAACTAGCACCAAGCATAGAGAACTAATCAAACTTAATCTTCTTTATTAGCTGGTACTGCTACACCACCTTCTGCCATAACACAGCCCATTCAGCTAAAGGTTGTGTCAGATCTAGACAGCACACTGAAATCTGACTTAGGACTTTAACCTTGTCTTCTCCAGGCAGCAGAGCATATTAGTAATCCTGTCACTATCAATTCTTTTCTACAGGATTTTTTTTTATTCTTACCCTACTAATTGCTTGACTAAAAGGCCTACTACAGCAGCCTGATTCCTTCAGTTTTTAGGTTCCCCCCCTCAAGCTCTCATATCAGCCTTTCAACTTTCACACTGTCTGGCAATCTCAGCTGATAGATAGCTGAAGTTGCACAGGTGAAGGTGGACTCAATTGCCTTTAAAAGGGCAACCTCAGAAGTGTAAGGTATACTATATATATTCATCTAGTTCAGGCTTTCTGAGGTGCTTGAAAAGATCAAGTACTATTAAATTCAATATTATAGCGACAGATGAACCTATGATTGCTGTAGAGAGAGGAAAATGACAGATGAACACCATAGCAAATATGTCCTTAAAAAGAGCTGCTGGAGTCATGTGAGGTGTGTGGAAGTTTGGTAGGAGTGACTAAACCCTTTAAACTCTGCATAATGAGGGAAGAAGTCACAAAACAACAGTGTGTGAGAGATCTAATTATAGCAAATTGATTTATCTAGTCAACAGGAAATGTGGCAATATGGCCTTGAAACAGAAGCTGGCAAAACCTAAACAGTATGATAAAAAGCGGCAATGTTTGCTTCCTCTGACAGGATCCCATTACCCTGTACAAGCTCAGCCCCTCTGTGTGCCCTGATTACTGATGACCAGAGCACAGGTATGGTCCCTAGCCAAGGAGCAGTTCAGCAGGTGACCCAGAGGGTGTATGTGGCACTGTAGGAACCTGGTGAAGGGACAGGGGCTGACTGCCCACCAGCGGCTTGTGCTCAGCTGCAGAGCACACAGTGCTGGGCTTGTAAACCCACTGCTTCTCCAGACCTGAGCCTGCTCTTGAGGCTCCAACAGGCAGCATTTCTGGAGCTTGTGACTGCTTCTGCTCCACCTACTTCTGCAGCTTCTGGTTGCTGCATGTGGACTGTCAGCTCCTCCTGGGCTGTAAAAGATATGAACACCCCTCTGTAAAGATGTTCTGTGCTGTCTTCTGCTGACATGAGCAATGGAGAGCCCTGTAAGTTTTCAAGCCCTAGAAGAACATAAGTGGAGTTCATTGTTGGTTTTGTTAAGGCTTATTAAGTCCAGGTCCAGAAGGGATAATGTTTGGCCCAGTGAAATGAATAATTATTGTTTTAGGAATAAGCAAAAGATACCACCCGTGGGTGCCCTGTGTGAAGGAATTTGCATTAACAGACATTGTCTTTTACCAGCAAAAGCATATTGCTTAGCCCCTAGGAACCATTAATTAAACTGAATTATTTTTGAGAAGTCAGTGCAGTACCACTCATTCCCTCCCTCAGGGCTTTGGCTTAGTTTGGTGTTGTGAATTTAAATGCTGCTCTTATATGATGCTGAAGTCATAGAATCATAGAATGCTTTGGGTTGGAAGGCATCTTTAGAGGTCATCTAGTCCCCATGAGCAGGGACATCTTCAACTAGATCAGGTTGCTCAGAGCCCCATCCAACCTGGCCTTGAATGTCTCTAGAGATGGGGTCTCCACTAACCTCTCTGGGCAACCTGTTCCAGTGCTTCACCACCCTCACTGTAAAAAATTTCTTCCTTATATCCCGTCTAAATCCACCCTCCTTTAGTTTAAAACCATTACCCCTTGTCCTGTCACAACAGGCCTTGCTAAAGAGATTGTCCACATCTTTCTAATGGGCCCCCTTTAAGTACTGAAAGGCTGCAATAAGGTCTCCCTGCAGCCTTCTCTTCTCCAGGCTGAACAACCCCAAGTCTCTCAGCCTGTCCTCGTAGGAGAGGTGCTCCAGTCCTCTGATCATCTTTGTGGCCCTCCTCTGGACCCGCTCCAAGAGGTCCATGTCCTTCCTGTGCTGAAGACCCCAGAGCTGGATGCAGTACTCTGGGTGGGGTCTCACCAGAGCGGAGCAGAGGGGCAGAATCACCTCCCTCGACCTGCTGGCCACGCTGCTTTTGATGCAGCCCAGGATGTGGTTGGCCTTCTGGGCTGCAAGCGCACATTGTTGGCTCATGTCCAGCTTTTAATCAACCGGTACCCCCAAGTCCTTCTTGGCAAGGCTGCTCTCAATCCCTTCATCCCCCAGCCTGTATTGATACTGGGGTTTGCCCCGACCCAGGTGCAGGACCTTGCACTTGTCCTTGTTGAACCTCATGAGGTTCTCACAGGCCCACCTCTCCAGCTTGTCTAGATCTCTTTGGATGACATCCCATCCTTCTGGTGTGTCAACTGCACCGCTCACCTTGGTGTCATCTGCAAACTTGCTGAGGGTGCAGACGAATTAGTCCTGTTGTGAGAGTTATGGTAAATGCTGAAAATGAGCAGGTGTGATATTAAACCTACCTACGCTATCAAATCTTAACAAAAAAGACCTAGCCAAGTTCCATCTGGGCATGTTATTAAAAATTTGAATGATTTGTATTAGTGTCTCATTCAAAATGATGGGAACTCAGCAAACTTGAGTTCCCCAGCTGCATATGGAGCAGAGAACATGGTTTCCATGTTAGCGTCCTGCATGAGGTATCCCAAGGGAAACTAAAATCCATGGAGGGCAGTATCTGTTTTTTTGAGGCTTTATCTAGTAAGCTATTGTTTATTAAGTCCCTGTTGGGAATAAACACAAAGACACAGCAGTTCCTCATGGGCTATGTAAACTACTAATATTAGAGATAAGGATTCAAAGTCATAACAAAAAAGATGATAAAAAATTATATTAAATACTGAAGCTAGGAAACAAAATCATCTAGAGAATTCTTTAATGAAGCATTTAATATGAAGTACAGGTATCATGGTTAGAAGTGGTGAAGCCTTCTGGAATTTGCAGGTGCACATTAAACCAGACTGTGATACACACTTAAGTTGGAAACATAGCATTTGACCTCCAACACCCAGCAAAACAAAGTGCACTTTGAAAAGGAATTGAAATCATGTGCTCTGGTTGTGATTAAATATTGCACATTACCGTGCAGCATGGAAAACTAGTTAATAGCTGATCACAAGCTGAATGTGAGTAAAAAATAAGTTTTGCTATTTCAAAAAAAGGCAGATATCATCCCGGAAGTAAAACAAATGAAATCATTGTTCTGCTCCAACAGGTGTTGATATGTCCCCAAGGAAAGTTTTGCATACGGTTTTGTGCACCATGCATCTAGAAAGGTGGGGACCAACTGAAGGGAGCACAGAGGTAAGCCACAGGAATGTTATTTAAAACATAACTTCTGTGGAAAGTTCAAGGCAATGGGGTTGCTAAGTCTAGAGATGAGAGGGTTGAAGAAAGATGTGATACCACTCCACAGCTACACGGGTCATAGTTGTAAAGGGGAAGGAGGTGTCTGCTGTGAATACATTTAGCTTAGCAGGTATGAAAAATGCTCTAATGCCGGGATAGTTGAGGTTGTGGCAGATTGCCTGGTGAGGCTTCAGAATCTCCTTTACAGTAAACTTTTAAGAACAGCAGATTAAAAAGATATCACTCGTTTATCTACCTTTCTCCTTGGAGAACTGGACCTGCATTTCTAAGTGCCAGTTGGGTTTTAGGAAGACAGGAGCAGGATAACCAGAATTCCAGTATCTGAGTTTTAGATCTGTGGTACAGAAGCAAGTGAGGGATTTTTCAGGTACTGTCTTATTTGACCAAATATACATTACATGCATCATTTTCTTGCAGTGTCACAGGTGCTAGTATACTGAAAGATCTTACTTAAAACACACATGCTCAAACTTGCATCCATGCAAAGGAGTGCTCAGTATTCAGATCAACAGCTGCAGGCTGACAGTGTCCTTTTGATGCCTCTGGACATTAACATCCAGGCAGGACTTTTTCCTGTTTATGGTTGCTTGCATGTTTTTGAGAGTCAGAAAAAGAGTAAATGAAGTCTAGAAAAAAAAGGTCTTTATTTAATTTTACTTGCTTATAGTTTGTATGAACTATGTGTAAGACTATGAATATTGTTGAGGTTAAGAAAGTAATGGGTGTGCTGGACCACAGCCAGCATTGATTTTCTGGACCACAGATCAATGTGAAGGCAATGTACGTGGCTGAGTAATGTCTGGTTTTCCTTGTCTGTGCTATGTAGTAAAGACTGGAGCATGTCAGTGGTCTCAGCAGGCTCTGCTTGTCATTTTATGACCCTACAGTCATTGTAAATTAACCATAATTTTGTTTCAAGTATAATGAAAGTAATTTACAGGCAATATTGATAGCTGACTCATGGAGTCAGTTAGTATATTCTGCAAAGTGAAGTGTACATGTGAAAAAATACTACATTTAAACCTTTCCTTTGGCTTAATGTTACATGTGCCACCCACCTCCTTTTTCAAATGCTGCATTTTCTGCATTTTGAATCCCAGAGAAAACTTCCTGTATTTCACATTAAAGTACTTTGTGAATTTTCATCAAAACTGAATGAAGATGTGTATATCTTTTTTTGCTTCAAAGAACTGGATCAGGATCTCATGAAAACAGCTGATTCAAATGGGCAGTCTGTAGCTGTCCCAGACTATTATTTATTAGCAAATCAGCAAAAGGATCTTAATATCATTCACTTTATTTATGTCTTAAAACTATGCCTAAAACTAAATGGACTCTTTAGTTTGGATTCTTCATTCACTTATTGCTGGGAATGTTCCTGCAATGTTAAAGAGGGTCCTGAAGTGCTGGGAGCTTGCAGGAAAAGTCTGTGCAGAGATGGCCTGCAGAGTCAGAACCCAGAGGTGTGAAAAACTTTGAAACAGGGATGAAAACCCACTGAAAAAAACCATTGATCTGTCTTAAAAATAAAAAAGAATAGCCCAGAGCTCACACATCTTTTTGTAAGCCTGAGACTCTTAGACTAAACGCAGAAAATGGTTTTATTATTTTAGATCTTGTTAAATTTCAGTTCTTTCAGCTTGTAGAGATGACACATTTCTTATCATACAGTTTATTGAACTAACCCTTCCAAAGGGCATATAGTAAACTTTCTCATCTAAAGGGGAGGTAGAAGGAAGTAATATTGTAAAGGGGAGTATGAACTCAATTGAAAGGATTTCAGTGAGGTCACTGGGCAAGTAGTCATAACAACAGGATTTTTGTCTTTTTTGGCTGGAGCAAAAATAACCTTATATAAATTCTTCATTCTTCTGCATTCTGGATTTTTGTTCAATGTCTTAAATATTTTCCAAAATACTTAGATTTGTTCCAGAATGTTATGCAATAAAAGGTGCTCTTCTTGAGCTAATTTTCCAGAGGACATGTATGTTTTTCTCTCTAGTTAAGCATACTTTTATGACTTCTTTTGAAAATCAGGACTAATATTGCTAAAGGACACTCATATATTCCATTTACCTATAATTGTACTATTCCCTCCAGGGCTCAGCAAATTTTTCATCCAGTTTTAGACTAGAATTAATGTTATTATGCTATTATGTATTACAGGGGATGAGTGAAGCTTAGCCATTCACATGGGGACCGTTTCAGTGCAACCTGCCATACAAGGGCTGTATAGCTTTCAGATCATCATGGGGAAGGCAGAATTCTTTTGAGCTGAAGAATTTCTATATGGTGAATGTGATAGAGTCTGCATCCTTGGAGTACCCTTAACCAAGAGAATGCTCAAATTCATAGAATCATAGAAGCACAGAATGTTCTGAGTTGGAAGGGACCTGCAAGGATAATAAAGTCCAACTCCTGTCCCTGCAAAGGATGAGCTCTCCTACCCTGCTGAACAGGTCATGTCCTAAAAATCCATTAGGCTTAACATCAGATTTGAAAGTATAGTTTGTCTCTCATTAGAAACTTACATTGTTTGACAGATGACTAATTTCTGCCTTCTGTGATATATTGCAATAAACAAAACACGGAAGTTATGATTTTAAGACTAGAAGGTACAGTTGTGATCATCTATTTTGAATTTCTTCATAGCACAAAGAAAAGAGTTTCTTTAACTTTTGTCCTTGAATTCTGTTATGTTTTGACTGCAGTTTCCTGGGGTACCAGCCCTGCAGTCATTTCCTTGGGGAAGGTTAAATTTGGCCTGAAATTAGGAACATATCTGGAAAAGGGTTTGAGAGGAGGGATATGTTTCAGTGGTGAGCACTTCGGAGGAGATGTATATTTTTGGTCAGATGCAGCAGCACTGTGGATGAGCAGCTGAGTGGGGCTAATGAATGACAATTACTGAGAATATGTGCAATAACCTTAAACTTTCCATGCAAATAAATCTGTTCCTGGCCTGAGCTAGGAAATAGAAGGAAGCAGTAAAGTAAAAGGATTTTTGCAAACTGATTGTTTTTCAGTCCTTTGGCACGTATCACAATACAAAATCCTTGGTGAAAAAAACCCAGTTTTGACTGAAGGTCAATGTGAACGTGCCTACTGACTGGCAGGGTTGTTAGCCGCTGCACACAATTGGTTTTGGATTCTTCACACTTCCTGGTTTGCCACATCATCACTCTGGGCAGGATCCAAAGCTCATGGAAATCAGCAGAAAGATTTCACTGGTAGGAGGTAGATGACTGAGCTGTGGGACATAGTCCATTGTCAAAAATTCCTCTTCATCTCAGTATCGCCTCCTATTTCCTCTCCTTCACATCCTTGTACATGACCTAGAACAAAATGACATCCATCAAATAGGAAAAAGTTCCCATGTTGTAGCAAAATGCATATTGGACTTTAACTGGCAGTTCTTGTTCTCAGGTAAACAGTTCAAACAGAAACTACTGTAATTTGAACTGAGAGGATAAAAACCCTTGGTTTGTCCTTCCCTGTCAAATTAGCTTTCTTTCAAATCCCTTGTATGTGTTAAGTGAACAGATACTATATTCCCAGCTATGGTATGAGCAACATCTAGGGTTGCAGGGAATTAAAATTATATAGGCTAATTAAAGACTTCTTTCCCCCAACATAGAGAGTGGCCAGGGGTTAATTTCTAAGGGCAGTGGTAAACAGATTCTCCTAAGGTGTCTGCCTCCTAGCAAATAGTGCAAGAATGCATCACGATTTAGCATGCTTGTGTCATGTCCCTCTCTCATTCTCACGTACCCCTTTATGCCCAATCATATTTACAAAAGGAATCTCTGTTTTTTCCTTAACGCACATTTTTATTACCTTGTGTCATTCAAATCAGTGCAATTGATTCAAGAGAAGGGAACCTACTAGAAGAGCCAGAAACATATAATTTAAATATTTTGGTCATCAGACTTCACTCATCTGAAATCCATGGTACCTAATTCATCAGGTTCTCTGTATGGTCAAATATAAAGGGACAGTCACTGCCAAGAAGCAAATAATCCTGTTACACAATAAGAGGCACGATAAGTGGGATGAAGGACCCTCTGAATCTCTCATTCTCTCACTAGTGGCCATTGATGGAATCTAGACTAGACACCAAACTGTTACATGTCTAGAAAGGAGATGATTATGATTGAGGTTGGGCAAGAATTTCATCCTTTTAAAGGTTTTAATTCATACATATGCACATAAGTGTTTCTAAACATTGAAAACAATTTGTGTGAGTTCCAAGATTTAGGTAACATATTTAAGTGTCTTCCCATTAACTTAGTCCTTTCTGTGCGGATTCCTTTCTATGCTGGTAGAATTGCGCTTTTAAAGTCATAATAACACATAAAGGCCAAATTGTTCTCTTCCTCTGATGTAGGTGGAAGATGAGCTGTGTATCTGAAGGACTTGAGGGCAGAGCTGCCCCTGCTTGGTTCTGCAGACCTCCCTGCTCTGCAGGACACAGCAGGAGAGATGGCAGCATCTGGAGGGAGAAGAGAGGCAGTATTCAACTGGCACACTGGGAACACTGCTTTAGGAGCCGGAACTGCTTGGTTCAATCTATATATTGCTATATATATCTCTATACATGCCTATATCTTATATATATCTTATATATATCAATCTATATATGCCTATATATTGTGCATCAAAGACTCACAGATTAAATTCATGGTGAATGTTAGGCACCCTTAGGTATCTGTGTAACTGAAACATACTATGTACAATTAAGGACTTTTGTGCACTGCTTTTTCTTAGATCGCTTACATTTGGGCTTTGGTATTTTGCTGCAGGTGGCACCTGCAATTGTTTTGGAGCTTATGCCCTGTATGACTGGAACAAGTTGTCCTTCTTCATGACTGAAACAAGTTGTCCTTCCTCAGCAGTGCTTGCATGAGAAAGTGACATAGCATGAAAATTCTCATTACTTTTCTTAGAAGAAAACCTCTTACTTCAAAATGTCTTTTGGACAGGTGATTTACAAAAACACACAGCAAAAGCAAACACCTTTAGAAACAGTTGTTATTCTGATATCAGTGTCCTCACTTTGCAGTTACAGTTCAGGGGTGTCACATCCCTTGAGTTCCTTAGAGGTGTTTTGACTCTTTGATTCACCTCTTCCTGGTGCAGGTCTGTATCATCGCATATAACAAAAGTTCCAAGAATATCAGTATTGATATACAAATATTTTATTCTCTGGTCTAGAAAGTTCTGCTTTGTTTATAGCCTCATACAAGTATTACTAAGTACATCTAAACCAGTTAAAAATTGACACTGGAAATTCCCTTTGCGTGGGGGAAATTGTTTGCAGACATAAGGAAGCTACAAGTATTTTCCCTCCATCAGATCCTGAAGAGTTACCGTAATCTACTTTTAGGTATTGTTTAAACAGAATGACACAAAATTCTTCTTTACCTTTTCCCTTAATATGAATTCATTGTGGTCTGAAAGTAATGGTGCATTTCAATCTAAAATGAGGGTGACAAAGATATGGGCCACTGCTCAAATTCTATCCATATCATAGAGAAAACATTACACTCTGGTTAATAGACAGGCAAAACAAGTTGACATTTGGCCATGTGCTGTGAAATCCTGCTCCTGTTCTGTAGTCACCATGAAACTGACTTTTCTAAAATGGCATTGCCTAATGGTCTAATTACTGTGATCAATGAAAGTTGACCCAGGAAGGATTTTGACTGATTATGTGGCTTCAGGAAATAGTTTTTAAGACTAGCTTGTCAGAAACTTTTTCCCCCTAAAAATGCTCATCATCCATGTCTCTTATTGTTCTATCTGTAGAACCAAAGTACTCAGTCAGATTTATTTCATCTACTTACTTTGGATGATAATAATAGCAATGCACTAACTAAGAGAGCAAAAGGGTCCTTGCTTTTTAATTACATCCAGTGGTATTTTATTGTTCAGTCCATTCTGAAAAAAATTCTAGCTGTGTTACTTTATGGATGTTTTGAATTATGTCATCATATTATGTCTTCATGATGAACAATTAAACAGAGGCATTCTTAGACCTTCATCATCTCTCTTCTGGCCAGCACTTCTGAGAGTGAAAACATATATTTGATTCACATAACATTATGTGTTGTACATTATTTAACATATAACATTATTTTTTAAAGGGAACGTGCCTTCACAATGCAGGACCACAAAGCGATGCTCAGATTGATTCCCAAGAAAATAGTTCAGGTAGAAGCAAATGCACTGAGGAATGAGAGAGGCCCAAGCAGAGAGCTAGACTGGGTATACCAGCATGGTGATGGTATGGGAACAGGTACATGCTATATAGTGCTCATCTGTACACTGTGGTTATTCCTTTTTTCTCACTTCAATTTATTAAGGTGCAAATATATTTTGAACATGTATTAGTTGATGGTTCTTTAAGATTTTGAAAGATGTGAGGTTATGTGGGTGTGACTATGGCAATCACAGTAACAGTGCGGAAGTATGATACCATATTCAATTTGCTGAATAGATTTTGTATATCTTAAATTAATTTTTCACTGAAGTATTTAAGGTATTATCAGAAAGAGGACACCTTTTTCTCTGTTACCATTCTACATCTCTAAAGCAATAGAGTTAGTATTAGTTCTGCAGCCAGCATGTAAAGATGACAAACAGCAAGCCCTCACATTTATATGAAACCAAGAGGAGAGAGAGAACTGCTATGTCTTCATATCAAGGATTCCACATTGAAATCTTTCCACATGTTAACATTAACATTCCACATGTTAATCTTTGTCACTTGGTGAGCATCCAGTTTTCCAGGGATATGAAACCCAAAGAAAGTTTGCATTTCTTCAGTCTTCTTTGTGACACATTGAATGTATCTGTTTGCTGTCCCTGAAGAACTGTGGTCCATGCTTTAAACCTGCTGCAGATATTTCTGTATGAAAGTGATATGTTCAGAGGTTGTTCATGTCTGGAACAAGATAGTCAAAACAAGAGGTAATATGTCTAGTATCTGAAAGAAAACCTAAGAATATTGAGATTCTAGGCAAAAAAATCCAAATGCAAATTCAGAAGCAAATATATGCTTTGTCATTTCTATTTTGCATTGGCACTGACTGAGAAAAGATGAGTAAGGAAAGCAGCATGCAGGAAACCGCTGTTAACATGGGCGGAGAACAGAGGAAACCCCATGCCCAGACTGCACATGTGCCACTCCAACCCACATCTTGGGCTGTCTTTTTGAAAGACACAATGCCATTTCTGGATGTGAGTCATTGCTCAATATGAGCATTGGTGGGAGTTGGATGACACTGCAAGTGCAGGAGGGAACTAGCAGGACCCAATCTGCCCTTAAGTAGGCATGTATTGTTGTCAGAAGACGCAGATGCCAGTCTGGTAGAGATTTAGAGAAAATCCTACCTCCAGCCTGTGTTAATAAGGCCCAGCTACTTACATGCTGCTGTAGTATCTAAGGTTAATCCTGAAAATAATAATAATAAAAATTACATAGTGATTTTCAATGGTTATTCCAAAATCAGACAATGACTTAAAAGGACGACCAGAAATACTCATCATACTGCTGTGGTGGTTCAGTCTGAAGCTGACTCACTTGTTACTTGTTCTGCTTTTTCATTTCTGTAACACAGAATGGAGCCCTTTGGCTTATGTGGGCTTCACCTGTGTTTTTAGTCAACCAAAGTGACCCGCTGGAGTCAGATCAATTCCTGGGAGGTAGTTCAGGCCCCTCCATCTGCTGCAGGCAAACCCTCCTTCTGTCTGGTTTGTCTGAGTAAGGACTGCAGGCATTGCTTCACAGGTATCATCAACTCTTGCTGATAAGAAACAGCTTCTTACTCCACTCTTTCCCACTAACTTGACTAGGCTATTTGCAGAGTCCTGCAGCTTAGCCAGGGCAATGAGATTGGGATCTGGTGCACAATGACTTCAGCATTCCTCGGAGCCCAACATCACACCTGTGGGACCTGGAGAACCTGCCACCTTTACCTTAGTGCCTTCCAGGCTATGAAAAGGTTTATACCTACTTTGACCAAGGGAAAATCATGATTGCTTCAGGCTTGTGTTGCAATGTCAAGCAAAAATACAGTCCAGAGTTTAACAAAAAGAAGAAAACTGACCTACTAACTTTATATTTTCTAGCAGAAATCCCCTCTCACAACAAGTTTCCCCCACTGCCTTTCTCTGGCTGTATGGATGTGATTCAGTCTTCCTGTATGGATGTGATTCAGTCTTCCTGTAAGTGATTTATACCAACTTACATTTTGTATAAGCTTGAATCTACTCCCGAGCCCAAGATTATTATGGAGATATCAACATGATAATAGATGGATCAAATATTTTAGGAAGAATGTTGTTGTGAATGTACTTTAAGGTTGATGAAAAAACCACTTGCATATAACGGGTAATAATTACCTCCAAACACTGAGTCTGTCCAGTCAAATTTTCCCCTTTTGTCTCTTGCCACTAAAAACTGGTGACGTGTGGATATACCTTGTGTAAATGTACGTGTAATGCAGAAACAGAGAAAAATGCATTTTGCTAATACATTTCAAACAGCTGCAGAAATAGAGTGGAGTGAACTTTCCCAGGGAAATAATTCATCTGTTAAAATAATGCAGTTTCATATTGAATAGAACAAGTTGTGAGCTCAGCCTGAACTCATTAAGTAATTTCAGCCCTTCCCAAAGTTTGGTTATTTTACAACTTTGAAATAAAATAGTTTTATGCGCTGTTACAAAATCGTGTTTCAAAGCTACATGTAACTAAAGCTTTAAAAAAAAGCAAATGAAACATTTCAGGTGAGACAAAATATTTTGTTTGACTAAAGCACCAGAACACTTAGAAAATTGTTTGCTTGATTTGAGTATTGAAGCAAATCAGTTTATTCATACCCTGATGTTCAAATATAGGTTTCTATTACTGAGACACTTTAGGTGAGGTATATTGCTCCAAACACATAGTGCTTATCGCCTTACATGGCAATCTTACCACTAAGGCAACTCCCCTGATACTAAGTATTTGTAGTCTTTGATTTTTGGGTATTTGGAAATTTTTCTTGGAGTAAAGCTGTACCTTCAAATATGTTCTTTATGCTTTGAAAAGGAAGCTATGTAATTTTTCTGAAGGAATCCAACTGGGAAAATGACCCGGGACTTTGGGTATTTTGACTGGGAAATTGAAGTTTGTATAACCAGTTCCTTGTCTCTGAAATGAGATAACACGAATGTCAAAACTTTAAGAGGCTATATCAACACATGGCTTGAATGCTTAACTCCTTGTGGTGTTACAGGCCCTGTGCATTGACTTAAACCAACCCAGGAAGGACAGTATATACAAGACTGACACCACATAAAAGGACAACTTTAAGTTGTATCTGGACAGTCGGCCCTAACTTGTAGTCTCTGCAGTTCAGTGCATTGGTTGTACTGACCCACTTTCTCTTGTATAGCAATTTCTGGTAAAGTATTTGCATTTACCATTTGTGCTGGATAAACTTACTGTGGCAAAATGCATTTCATGGTAAACTGAGTGCTGCTGTTTGTCTGCCCTCCTACTCAGTAGACCCCGAACAAACCTATTCCCTACTTTCTGGATTTTGTCCAGAAGAATGTAATCTACAGAAATTAGGACACATCAGTTTAGTGGATCTTAACTGAAATTTAGTGGAAGAAGA
Source organism: Sula dactylatra (assembly GCA_013389905.1). Lineage (NCBI taxonomy): Eukaryota > Metazoa > Chordata > Aves > Suliformes > Sulidae > Sula > Sula dactylatra. The sequence goes on from WEKW01027071.1 coordinate 84,791, forward strand.
ATAACAATCCTTTCTTCTTCTACTCTCCCTAAAAACCCATCAAAAAGGAAACAAAAAAGAAGTTATATGCCAATTAACTGTTCATTAAAATCCAGTCCAGAAAATTCAATAGATATGCAGCTGTGTTACATGAAACAGTGAAACAAACACTTCCTCCAATTAGGATCTAATCATGCCAAGCCCCAGTTATCTCTGAGAAATCCCAGGACTTCTTAAGTTAACCAGCATTTAGTGAGGATGCCAGCCTTCTGTGGTTGAAAGAAAAGATTCCTGGGTTGAATTGCCCACTGTGAATCTTAGTCACTTTCTCAAATCAAATTTTCCAGCCCAGTTCCTCAACTCTAGATTTGACAAGAGTTACAAATATATGCCCAGACTAGAGATTTCTAAATGACCTTGTTATGGAAATTATCTGTGTACAAACCTGCAATGTACTTAGATTTGACCATTAGATTGCTAATGAATGTATTCATTCTTCATAGGCTTATTGAAGACACAGTTAAAGACTATGTTTGCTTTCAGACTGTTTACTTTGACTAATCTCAGTTTGTCAAGTGTGATTTGTCACGCGCTCATAGTACATGAATTGTGCTTCCTGACTTGGCAGTAAAAGTTTTGAAGGACACAGTAATCAAATTATGTTGAATTTTGTATTAAAAGATGCACAAGCGTAATTATGTGCAGCATCTAATAAGAACTTTGCTGAACTCAAAGATAATGATGAGAGATACTCTTTTGTGTTCTCTGCTTCACAGAACATTTCATTAAAAATAACCACATTTTATTAGTTTTATTCTTCAGACGTGCATGCTTGTTTGCATGTGAATTCAGGTAATCTTTTGCACAAAGAACAGCAATTAAACAGTCATTGGGTACTTATTGATTTGCATTAAGCAAAAGGAGGAATCAAGCAGGTGTTTAGGAATGCTAATTATAATTAAAACTTATACCTTTTGACAAATTTGTAACAATGAACTGGAAATAATCATTTTGTCTCTAAACATGTAGTTGCTCACTTATGACAAATTATCATGACCTCGACTCAGATCTACAGGGTCACTAAACTTCAAATTCTTTGTCTTCTTGTTGACCCTATGATGAAGCAATATGGAAGTTTCTTTCTTCTCACCCTTTATACTATTCAGTGAAATGAGCAACTGAGAGTAACCTCTTGATCCTGTATGGTTTGATGTCACAGCTCTGTTCTTAGCAGCTCATCTTCAGCCTCTTCTCCTAGAACCTTATTTCAGGTGTTCATGGACAGAGTCTGAGATCCTTACAAGATACAAACTCAGAAATTACTAGAATGTTTAAATTTTTCCAATCGTCCCTGTTGGCTATTGTAGTATTTCTCCATATTTATTCTTCAAAGTACATTTTTATTCTTCTCTGCATTCTGACCCCAGCCATTAAACTTCATGCTAGCTAAATTTACATGCCTTGATAGGTGGTTTTTTTTTTTTTTTTTCCTTTGTGGATACATCAGAGGAGGAGTGGGCAGATGAGCATGAATCAGTTTGATGGTGAACTTCCCCCCTGCCTGATTGCTACACCAGTGTCGACAAACTCATGAGTAAGGTACTCCTCTAATCTTAGCTGGTCATGTGTTCTTTCTGTATTGGCAAGCATGACAAAAAACACCACTAGGAAATTATTTATCCTATCCTAAAATAGGCAATAGAAAATACTTCAGTCACCTGAAACAAAGAGTAGAAAATGTTAAGTCCTGGGTCATGCCTTCCTCCATAACAGGGATTATAACATCAATTTCTGATCCTTAGTTCAGAACTTTTTCCAAGACTGAGACACCTTTCAGGTGCTACCACTGAAGCCACACTTTGAGAAAGGAAGGAGGACATGTTGGGTACAATTGTGTAGCCAAGAGATTACTTCATGTGCCGCGTGGGAGGAGACCTAGAAGAGCTAGCCAGAGAAATTATTAACTGGGAGACCCTTTGGACCTAGAACATGGGAGAGGCACCTAGCTGCTGGACATAGTCAACACCGAGATGCTTATGGACATATTCAGAAGCCAACCGTTAATTTGGGTATGGGTTTCACTTAGATATCTACACTTGAAGTGTCCAATTTAAAATAACTATTGAATCTCTTTTTAATGGGAAGAGAGGCATCTCCTACCTGCCTGCTCAGCTCAGAGTAAGAAAAAGTCTCTCCGCATCCATTCCCATAGACACCATTAGTTTCCTATAACCTTTCTTTGCCTCCAGAAACCATCAGACAACAAAATACCAGGATGAAGGATATAGGAAAGGTTCCACAATGTTCTTTGCAGACAGAATCAGTAGCTATCCCCAAAACCTCTGGGGAACATATAGCTCTGAACCAGCATAGGACTTAACAGGCCTGCACTCCTACTGCTTAGAAGGTCCCTGTCTGCATGTGTGTGATGATGAAAGGCAGAGCTCTTCACTTGCCCACTCTGCTCCAAAATGGCCTCACCTGACCTTCAACAAATTGCAAACGTTACTTCAGTCCTTTTTCTTTTAGGAAACTCCTTGCATCTTGACAATGGCAACTTGAAGATATTTGAAATTTGCAGTCTACTCATCTGATGTTTTTGATCCCATGTCCCTTCACTAGAAGCCAGATGTCACTTCACCAGCCTTCTTCCATCTCAGATGAATCCCTTCCTTTTTCCAGCTCACCATCCATCCCTTCTCCCTCTCTCTTCCTAGGAGTTCTTCAGCAATTGTCACACTAGCCACAAGCTCCTTAAACAAATATACATTTTCCTTGTTTCCTGTCCTTCGTATTGTGCCTATTCTGATAGCCTTATTATTAACATTGCTAATGGGCAATGGAATAAATGAGAAGGTAGAAGGCATGGTGATTTAGCATGCCTTCAGGTGCAATGCTTTGTTGTGGTTAGAATATTTCTCCATGGAAATGAAAGATAACAGTAATAGTCACACTATTAAATTGACCTAGCACTGTAATTTTTACATTTTCGATTATTTTCTAATAATGGAGGGAAAGCACACATGACATTCTTAAACGATGCATTTTATTTCAATCATTTTTTTCTCTAACATAGCATTTTGAAAACTTTCACATTGCTTGATACTTTCTATGCTACAGGAGTTATAAAATGTGTGATAGAATCCTTGTATTCAGAAAAAAGTACCTTAATATTTTGCATGCAGTTTAAGATTGTCAATACAGCATGCTGAAAGTCACTCTTAACAGACAATTGTTTACGATTCAAAAAATAGACAGATTATATCTATTTATTTAAAATCTCAGATCAGAAGAAACAAAACCACATCCTTTTTCTTTTGTCTGTTTTGAAAATAGATGAATCTGAAAACCTTCAGTGGCTGCTGAAAGTCATAGAGCAAACTGTACAAAGATCAGAGAAATGTAGGTTAGTTTGCTTTCATTCTTAAAAACCTTCATCAGATACACATGCACATTACTTAGCATTGAAGGGGCAGCCTGTAGCTGTCTCCTGGTTGTAGGATTCTGGGTTCTAGGGAAAGTCCAAGGCAGAAGAGGGAAATCACTTCTCTGATAAAGCATGTTCAGGTAGACATTACCTTTTCTTCCTCACTGCTGATAAGAATGAATCAGAAAGTCCTGTTTCTGCTGGAATTACAAAATTCATGCTTCTCTCTGTTTCTCAGAATGAATGTGGTACAATATTTACTGTACTCATTTCTGAAAATACATTTTTCTCCCAAGCTACTAACAAGGTCAAATGTTAGGTCAGTTTCACCGGAGGACTTGGATTGATCATTCCTAGGTGATATAAAATGAATGAAATAATGAACATATTTGTCCAAACATGAAAGGTAGTTGCCAGAGCAAGACCTATTGTCTGCATGTTTTGCCTTGTACTTTCCAAGCATCTGCCGCTGGCTGTCATGGAGACCTTGAATCTCATCTAGTAAGGTATTATCATATGTTTCTTAAAGTTGGTGGCAGCTTTACTGGAGATTTTCAGTTGGGCCAGGATTTTGACCCAAGATGGATTTGATTCCTTATGAGATCTGTTAAGAAAGGAGAAAAATATTTCTGGTTTACACATTTGCTGTTGACTTTGTACAGCAGCCAGGAAGGGTAGAGAGTATCTCTCATGCTAATGTTAGATAAAGTGTGTTATGTTTGCAGCCTGAGGTGCGTGCAGAGGATCTGTGGGGGTGAGGATCTTGAGAAGCAACCTCGTCTGTTGAATTTGGCATTTGTGTCCACTGAACATCATTTTCTTTCCTCTTGTGGGTTTTATTATTCTTGTCACTTCCACCTGTTTTATTTCAACTCCAGTGGGGCTGCATGAGATTTACAGCATCATAAACAAAGGAAGAATCAAGACAGCTTTTTAAAAGAATATCCATGTTCTTCACATTCCTTCATGCTTACTTGACTTTGCACACTAAAGCATTTTCGGGGAAAAGAAAGACTGCTCTGGGGAAACATTTTTCACTGTCTATGAGTGTTCTCAGAACTGCAGTCTAAGAAAGAACACTTCTCCACTTGTGAGTGCAAGTATAAAGAGGTATGTATAGGGAGGGATTTGCTGGATTTGGCACCCTTCATGATTTCCTCAGACTTCATGTTTGCTTTCAGAATGAAATCCTTGGGTTCACAAACATTAGCTTTGTATTAGTGTTCCCTCCACTCCTTAACTCATCTTTGTATTTCCGTATTAAACCTGATAATGCTATTGGCAGCAAGGCCTGCTGGGTAACATAAAAAGTGCTTTGATGCACTGAGTACAGAACTGTAAAATGTAGCTCATATCATTCATGGTCATTAATTCATTTGCATCCTTGAGGCAAAGTGGTGGCACAGGAATGCTGTTTTTGGTATGTGGGTGCTTCAGATATGCTTGGTTTTTGAACGAGGAACTCAGTTGTCAAACTCATGAGCAGCAGCAAAGTGCAAGTTAACAACTTTGAAGGGTAGTGCAGTTAAAGAGGAGAAACAGCAGTTTCAAAAGTTGAAGTAAGAGTGTATCACAGGGAAGTAGAACATGGCTACGGCCAGGAAGAAATATGAAACAATAGCTGGGGAATTTTTGTTTCAATACAGGATGTTTCTTTGAACAAAATGTGATCAAGGCTTGTTCTGACCAGGCACCAAAGCAGAGTTCCCCCCCACCCCCATTTTTTCTCCCCTGTTTTCACACCACACACCAGAAGACTTAATTTTTCACTCCCATCACAGTGTATGTCTGCTTCAGGTGCAGGTCCAAACACGAGCCAGTTGCCTCCCTGACCATCAAAAGTCTCCATGAGCTACAAAGGTATGTATAAAAACAGAATTTCCTTTATGCTGCCTACTAACTATGCTCCTGAATAAGCAAAGTAATCCACCACTGATTTATCTGCAGTATGTACTTAGGAAGTACTGAATGTAAAATTCAGTAAGTTTACAGATCGAGGACAAAAGTATGCCCTCACCTTAAATACCTTTGAATTACCTTTCTTTCCAAAGCTTATCACTGTAGCAGCTTTTCTTGCACTGTGTGGCAGAAATATCTGTGGGGTAATATTACTCAAGACTCTTAAAGCTGAAGAAATGAAATGCTATACAGTATACATATTGATACTCTGTGGAAAATAAGACAAAGAAATTCTTAGAATATGAAGAAGTCTAGAAGTTTAGATGACAAAGTGGAAAAGTGACAAAAAAGTGAGAAAAAAGTCAAAAGTTTTGGCTGAAGAAAGACATGGCACTGATAATAGCGATATCTAAGTACACGTCAATGATAGCTAAAATACACATTGCTGTAATTAAAAATATGTAGCTTACAGGTATTTTTATAAGCCCAAGTTTGTGGGTAATTAAAGATGATTCATCTACAATGTGTGCAAAATAATAACTGTATTGTTTTAACCTAACTATGGCCTGATTCCACAGATGTTTGTCATATCTTAAGCTGAACTTCCATTTCCCTTTACTGTCATCCTTACTGGTGTCAGCTGAGCTACATCTGCTGAATTTTAACAGAACAGGTTTTTTGCTTCCTGCTCTGGAGCAATTTTGTATGTCTGTGTAATGAGAGAGCAGCTGCTAATTTCACAACTAAGGTCCAAACACCACTAGTTGGCAGCAGTGATTTGCACTGTTGCAATGAAGAGGAGACGATTATTTTCAAGTACATCCCAGCAATTAAACCAGAGCAAAGACAACTGAATTTATAGGATATAGAAAATTATGTAGAAAAAAAAAGAGAATAGATATAACAAGTAGGTTTCTAATCACCAGAGGAATGAAGCTTTGTAATAGCTCTCTGGTGAGAAAAGCAATGATTGAAACGGCTTCAGAACAGGACTTGGTAAATTTATGAAGGGGACTATGCGATGTGTTTGCCTCACAGCTCTGAACTCAGTGGACCAGAATGTCATTCACAGCCTGGCTCTATAGGTTTAATTGACAAACATTTTACAGCCACCTTACATTCATTTTGCACAATTTAAACCCAGGGGTTTAAATTATACCTACCTGGTGTTGCAAAAGAGAGAGAGTGAGAGCACACTTCACTCATAAGAGAGAGAAGCAAAAGTATATATTTTATTAATATATTACAATGAGTTAACAAAATTTGTTAGAAAATGCAACCATGATTCAACAAGATTTGGTGGCAAGATTTACTTGATTATTTACTGCACAGAGGACAGGGTCAGACAAACTGTCAGGGAGACCCTCCCGTTGAATTACGAGGTTCAGAAAGGACCTCCTTGCTTTCTAAACCCCTTCTCAGAGAGGAGTCTAGGGGCAGCTGGATCCAATCCTAGTCCCAGACTTGTTCAACAGTTTATATCTAAAGGATTTTGTGTATACAACTAATTCTTTATATCACTTAGCTAAGATTTCAAAGTTCAGCATGCTGTTAGCCACTTACTGAGCACCTGTTGCAGCAAGGAATCTCTCAACCTCAAGGAGTAACCTTGAGAGGCATCCCTACCCAAGGAAAGATTCCATTGTGGGGCCTGCTTGGGCGGCTCACTGTTTATGGGGGTAAGATGATTGGCTCATAGTCATATCTACATACCAGCTGCAGATTTTAGTTTCTGGCAAGTGTGGGCTGAATCAGATATTAATTAGTCAGTTAAGTGGACAAGGACACACATCCATAAAGTAGCTCTCATCTATTGTGTGGTTATTTGTTTCCTGGGACTCCACTTTGAGCTGGAAGCAGCCATCATGACCAGGTGCATCTTATCACGACTGTCACTGGTACTTATCACTTGAGCAGAGCCAGGGGCAAAAGATCAGGTGAGGGGGAGCACACTGCTACACCTGGCCAAGTAGGTATAAGGACAGGTTCAGAAAGGCTGGGCTTTCTTCAAGAAGGAAGTCTTGAAGGCACAGGAGCAGGCTGTCCCCATGTGCCACAAGATAAACCAGTGGGGAAGATGACTGGCCTGGCTGAACCGGGAGCTTTTGCTGACACTCAAAAAAACCCAGAGAGTCTACTGCTTTTGGAGGAAGGGGCAGGCATCTCAAGAAGAGTACAGAGACCTTCTGAGGTCTTGCAGAGAGAAAATTAGACAAGCAAAAGCCCAGCTAGAACTCAGCCTGGCCACTGTTATAAGGGTTAAAAAATGTTTTTGCAAATACATTAACAAGAAAAAGAGAACCAAAGAGAATCTCCATCATCTGTTGGATGCAGAGGGCAATATTGCCACCGAGGATGAGAAAGCTGAGGTACTAAATGCCTTCTTTGCCTCAGCCTTTAACCATCAGACCAGTTATCCTCAGGGTATTCAGCCCCCTGAGCTGGAAGGCAAGGGTGGGGAGCGGAACAAACCCCCCATAATCCAGGAGGAAGCAGTTTACGACCTGCTGAGCCTCCTGGATGCTCACAAGTCTGTGGGGCTGGATGGGATCCACCCAAGAATAC
>WEKW01027071.1:92720-133979 GCA_013389905.1 Sula dactylatra
CTTTAGCAAGGCCTTGGACACAGTCTCGCACAGCAGCCTCCTAGAGAAGCTGGCAGCTCATGGCTGAGACAGGTGTACTCTTTGCTGGGTTAAAAACTGGCTGGATGGCCGAGCCCAGAGAGTTGTGGTGGACGGAGATAAATCCAGTTGGCGGCTGGTCACGAGTAGTGTTCCCCAGAGCTCAGTGTTGGGGCCAGTCTTGTTTAATATCTTTATCAATGACCTGGATGAGGGGATCAAGTGCACCCTCAGTAAGTTTGCAGACGACACCAAATTGAGTGGGAGTGTCGATCTGCTTGAGGGTAGGAAGGCTCTGAAGAGAGATCTGGACGAGCTGGATTGATGGGCTGAGGCTAGTTTTATGAGGTTTAACAAGGCCAAGTGCCGGGTCCTGCACTTGGGTCACAAAAACCCCATGCAACACTACAGGCTTGCGGAAGAGTGGCTGGAAAGCTGCCCGGTGGAGAAGGACCTGATAGTGCTGGTGGACATCCAGCTGAACATGAGTCAGCAGTGTGCCCAGGTGGCCAAGAAGGCCAACAGCATCCTGGCTTGTATCAGGAATAGTGTGGCCAGCAGGAGCAGGGCAGTGATCGTGCCCCTGTAGTCAGTACTGGTGAGGCCGCAACTTGAATATTGTGTTCAGTTTTGGGCCCCTCAGTACAAGAAGGACATTGAGGTGCTGGAGCGTGTCCAGAGAAGGGCAATAAAGCTGGTGAAGGGTCTGGAGAGCAGGTCTTATGAGGAGAGGTTGAGGGAACTGGGGTTGTTTAGCCTGGAGAAGAGGAGGCTGCAGGGAGACCTTATTGCTCTCTACAGCTCCCTGAAAGGAGGTTGTAGTGAGGTGGATGTTGGTCTCTTCTCCCAAGTTACTAGCGATAGGATGAGAGGAAATGGCTTAAAGCTGTACCAGGGGAGGTTTAGACTGAATATTAGGAAAAACTTCTTCACTGAAAGAGTGGTCAGGCACTGGAACAGGCTGTCCAGAGAGGTGGTGGAGTCACCATCCGTGAAGGACTTCAAAAAACGCATAGACACGGCACTTCAGGGCATGTTTTAGGTGACATGGTAGCGTTAGGTTGACGGTTGGACTTGATGATCCTAGAGGTCTTCTCCAACCTAAGTGATTCTATGATTCTGTGACAGTTTCAGGAGGTAGGGGAACAACTGTGTTATTAAAACAGGGTGCTATAAAAAAATAGTACCAGTAGTAAGGGTTGGCAAAGGGAAGTGAAAAGGGAAGTTACTATAGTTCATCTTTAGGCTACAACATATTAATAAAAATCAAAATATGAAGTATGCTAAAGGAGAGATTAATCTGAAAGAGCTAAAGGTCTAGGTTCCTCACTCTCTTTCTGGGGAGAAGTAGGCCTCTTCAGATGTTGACCAAGACCAGGTACCTAAGGATTCAGCAATTTATGTTGCTTTGCTCCAGGGTTCCACAGCTGCTCCCAGCAAGTAACTTCTGATTTGAGCTGTACAGCCAAAGACCTGGAAGTCTAGCAAGGACCAGAGCCCATGTGAAGGGGCAGTATGTCCATACAAGAGCACTGTCATCTTGATTAGTGCCCAGGCTTTCAACAGAAAGCTGCTCTCCCTAACAGAGACTCCAAATGGACGTTTTGGAGGACAACTATGAAGAGGTCTTTCTTGCCAAAAATTCTTTCTCCATGCTTTCCATGCATGGGAGGGCCTCAACCTTTAAGTTCTTCCTTGCTGGGTATGCTCAGCTTACACTAGAAATTCTTTGTTTTCAGTATTTATCCTCAGATTTTATGATAAGGTGCAACAGCAATAGAAAAATGGGAAATGATAACAGTGACAAATATGTCTGTCATGAACTCCTCTGTTCACTGGTATTTGGAAACGTGAACTTGGTGATTGAACATGCCTTGGCTTTCTAGACATGTGCGTGCTGTGCTGCAATATCTGCTCCCTAGAAACAGAGAAAACATTTAAGGAAGGGCTAATACCAAGTAAGGGTGCCCACTTGGGCACAGTGCTGAGCCTTTCTGAGATACTTAGGTAGAGCTAGACTGTACAGTGCTTTCTTAATTTTCTCTGAGTTATACAACTTTGTACTATGCAAGAGTACCAGAAGCACCATTATTATAAACTGCAGGGTATGAGAAACTTCAAAATGAGGAAAATGCATAATGGATTTATTGTGTGGTATTTTGGTTACATAAGCATGGTACAACACACTTCAAATTAGTATAAATTATATGTGGGAGCAAGGCTTTGGGATCTTGGCTTCCGAAAGTCTTAAGTCTCATTGTGAAGTCTCTGACCTCTTGAGGCCAGTGACAAAAATCACTGATTTCAATAAGGCCTGTATTTCCCTTCTGATCTCTTCACCCCACTCTCACCAGCTGATGCTCTGTTATAACCCATAGAGAAAAAAATGTGAAAAGCTATCTCATTATAACCTATCTGTGCATCAGCCTTCAGTAAGAAAAAAATGTTACTGAAGTAGACTGTCATGATTTATATTTTTAACTTCATAAAAATGATGACAGGTTGAAGAGCAGACACAATTTGTCTCTCCAAAGAGAAAATGAAGAACAACACAAATATTTTTTCAATAAGCAAAAAAAAAATTATCTTGCTGAAAACATTTATTAGTAGTAGATGGGACCCTTTTTCACACTGAAACTGGAAAACTTTCATTTGTGTAGACAGCTTAGCTAATACTGCAAAAGATTTTCACTCATGACATGAAATAAGCTTGCTGTTAATTTCATAAATCATAGATATTAAATAAAATACCCTTCTCTGTGCATAGTCACAAAACAAAATATTAGGGAAAGATGAGCTCCCATTGTGCAAGTCTGAATCTTTTACAATCTTTCAAAAATTTTGGCATGAAAATAATTGGAAAATAGTGGGATCTGAATGGTTCAGATATACTATGTTATGCTAAAATTCTCAAAATTACACTGAAAATCCCAACAAGAAAAATTACATAACAAAGAATAGATAGCTTCTAATATCCTATGTTGTTTTAATTAGAAAATTACCATTGTTGATGGAACATCAGTGCACAGCGTCTTGCTAGATTTATTAAAATCCAGTTAGCTCACAAGTTTCTGGGCATATTTACAAGTCCACACAAAAATATTTAAATACAAGATTCATAGTTATGAATTAACTGATAACTTAAAAGTCCACAAATAAAGATGGTTTCTACTGTGATAGTAGTGTCACTTGGAAGCTGTATTTTGATAATTTATAACACACATTTTCTTTATATTTATTCAGTTATTTTTGTGTTTTAAAATGTTTTTATTCAATAACCTAGAATATGTACAAAAAGCTATCAATTGTTTAGTGCATATGATCCCAGAAGTAGTTTCATTTCCTCCACAGAGTAATTATTCCTCTCCTTTATCCACAAGGTCAAATCTGATTAAATGTCCTGTTTTCCTTGTATGGGGGAATTCTGTTCCAATGGAGAGGTCATGGTATGTCTTCTCCAGATTTGCATGTAGGAGGTGTATTACTGAAAAAAATCAGATTCATAATCTAAGATTTTGATGACGTGGAGAATTCATCTGTTAAACTGGCACATGCATTTCTTATCTTGGGAAAAGTAATCCACCTTTGTCTTAATCAGTCTTTTATTGACGCTGCAAAGAATTACTGTGTTTTCTCATAGCTTTGTGGCTTTGAACAAGTCTCTTAAATTCTTGACAAATGTTTCCTTGTGCATTTATACTAGTTTTCAGGATAGCTCATTAATGTCTGCTTCATTCAATAAGAGCAATAAATAGCTGTTCCCTTTTATCAGCATGTTTGACAAATCTTGCTTGCACTTTTTTGCTCAAAGAGCTTGAGATGAAAAAAGTGTTGGTCTTCACTGATGGCAGTAGAAAATAAAGGGATACATATACAGGACTCTCATTTAGATGTGCAAAACTGAAGGCTATTTGTAGTAGTCCCACACAGGATCAAACCTGTGCCAGTTTTGGATCATAGTTGTTTTCCCACTTGGCTTTGTTCTGAAGTAGATAGAAAGGAGGATCCATCCACGAGAAGTGGGAGAGAGGACTAAAAATCATTCAATGATTTGCAGATACCTGAAATTAAATATATTTGTCTTCTGCATAGGTTCCACAGCTCTAAGAGGAGGCAAAACAGCTTTATGGCCCACTTATACCTTGGTCCCATGCTCTTCAAGGGGCTAAAATGTTTTTTTTCTGTCATATAAGTAAATGGAACAGAGGCAGAGAAGCTCTTGCTTAAATTGCTTTGGGTGCAAGTGTTTTACACATTTGCAGTTTCTCTGTAAGCCTGATCCATTGGCCAGTCTTTTGGCAGTCATCTAAAGAGTCCTGCCTGGAACAGTTTCCGGTGGAGAAAATTTGTGATTGGCATATGAAGGCACAAAGGGAGGAATATGAAGTATACATATGTTTAAATATAAATTTTTTTGGTTTAATGCAAACAACTGTGACAACACGATGACAACAAAAAGCACCAGACTTCACGCATATCCATACTTTAAACTATGCTTCCCCAGTTTTTTAACGAGTGATATGCAAATCCTCTATCATTGTTTTCAACTAAATAATTGTGTAGTTACTGTGTCAGGCCTCATTCATATGATTACACATTACGTTCTTTCAAACTAAAATGGATAAGTGGCAATTAGCTTCTGCTCTGTCATCACCTTTTCCTTGATGAAAACAGATTGTGTTGATGAAAGGTGAGACTGAAGAGGTTGTAGACTGAACTCCAGTAATTAGGCACTGAATGGGTATGAATCTTTGCTGCTCTGCTCATCTGTCTTGCACAGGACTGCTTAAACCACAAGGGCGTTTCTTCTTCCAGAGAGCAACTCTCTGCAATACTTTTGCTGGTTCCATTGAGAAAGGGTCTGGTTAGTCACAGCTTCTGCAGTGGTTCCCCATTATGTCACCCTGTTCCCTGGAAATGCAGGTCTTCAGGAAGTGGTCAGAAAGGATTTCTCACCTAATTTCTTCAGAATTTAATCTAGGTAGGAGCAAAGTAACAAAGTTCTGGGTCCAGGAATTTCTGAAGTGAGAATGAAGCTCTTCAAAATGCCAACACTGATGTATTTATTGGAATAGTTTTGTATTGCTGGGCTGAGTTGTAGCTTTCCTTGTGCTCTGTGTTTACATAAAAGGGAAAGCTTAGAAAATGAGTAACCTTGTTTCTGGTCCTCGTGGTCCAGTTTTCACTTTCTTCTACTTCCACCTGGTGATCTGCTGAGGACTGTTATAGCAGCCAGTCTAGGAACTGGTTTTCACAATATTAATAACATTTTCCTTCTCTCTGTCATATTTATAGGCTTTTGGACCAGAAAAGACATAAATAAATCCTTAAAAATGAGGAATAGGAAAAAAGGAAAAAGGAAGTGTTCATTAGAGGAACTAGCTCATTCTAAGGGCTCTGTTGCAATAGTTTGTAGCTACATATACATGTTACATAGTGATCATAAAATCTGACTGACTTAATACAAGTCCATATTTCCAGGCTTGTTTTCTAGCAACCTTTTACATTATAGAGCTGTAATAGGCCTCATAGAGTTTTAAAAATACAGAATTAGCATATAATGCTAAATTACTAGTGATAAGTTTTTGGTCTGCAGATGCTAAGTTTGGGGAGTGAAGTTCAAGCAGAAGATCACACCCACACATTTGTTTGTTTTGTTACAGCAGCGTCTAGCATAGGTTTCTCAAATTTGGGGTAGCAGCCCCAAGAGTGCAGGGGAATTAGATACTGAATTCTTGAAGTAAGCTTTGTCTGCCAACTGAAAGGTTTCATGAGTGGGAAAGTCCTGGTTTGGGAACCCATGATGTGAGATGACAGATGAAGAATAGGCACTTACGTTTGATCAGTTCTCTAGGCTCTTCCAGTGTATTAATTAGATCTCCTTTGACTAATTTACATGTAGACAGCTATATTGGGTTTAGATACCAAATCAAGTATCTGAACCTTGAATCAAAGCGAGCTTGGGAGTGAAGTTCCATTGCTCACACATAAGTCCTTCTCCAGAAAGACGTGGGCCCCATTTGTTTTGTGTCATGCCTCCCTCTTCTGTGTGGATGTCTTGGGTACTTGAGTCTTTGGCATTAAGTAGTCAGCACTACATGTGTAGATGTAGGCAACTGGATCTTGCCTGAGGTGTTTGACTTCTGAACAGCTAGTGCTTGATGCAGCTGTCTAAACATAAGCATCAAGTGCTATTTGAAAGGCCCCAGAATAAATTACCTGGCCTTCATGTGCCTGTCCAGAGGGTATCAGCTTACCATATGTCCTGTCTCATATCTGCTAGCCCCATACAGGTGTTTTGGATACCCTCAGGCCTCTTATATAGCAGCTGAATTTCTAAAGTTAGACAGGATGAACTTAGCCTTCATGACCAAACCACTTTCTAACCTGATTTAAGATAGCTCTATGGTCTACTTTGAAAGCAGTGTAGTCTGAAGGCAGCCAAGTCAGCTTTAAGCTGAATTGTTTGGATGACATTACAAGTGTGAGTAGCTCGAAGCTTGCTGTAGCTAAGGATTTACCCTGTTTCTATAGTACATGCCGAGTGTTCTGCTGCTGCAAATCTAGGCTGTTCCTGAGGTGCTTTATCTAAACTTAGCCTGAATGTCAATGATGTGTTTCAGACAGTACAGACAAAGTCACTCTCATGCATCTTTAACTTTCTGTCATGAAGAAAAACCTTGGTGAAGAATTTCTGGGATCGAACCTCATGCTTGCCACATCCTGTCTGCCTTCATGAAATGCCCCTACTGCTATCTGTAGGCTAAAATGACTGTTGGCAAACCCACGTGTATGTATTTGTTGTTGAGTCACTGAGAAGGGTTTCACAATCATCTCTGAAGAGAGCTCCCAGAAGCAGTTCCTGCTGATGGAGAGCATGAGATGTGAGCCCCAGCGAGCACCATCTGCTGTGAGCTGATACGTCTGAACATCTGAAGAACATGTTTTGTGTTGAATGCATGTCAGTAGCTATTGCTACCTGCCACAGGAAAAACTGTTTGCCTGGCTGTTACCTCTTTTCAGTTTTCTCATGCTCTAGACAAATTATTTATATTTTTAAAAAAACCAGATCTTTCTGCTTTTAACTGTTTAATAACTAAATTTCTCAAAAAGGTTGCTTATTTTTGTCATGGTTTAGCCCCAGTCAGCAACTAAACACCACACAGCTGCTCGCTCACTCCCCCCACCCCTGTGGGATGGGGAGAGAATCGGAGGAGGAAAAGCAAGACAACTTGTGGATTGAGATAAGAATAGTTTAATAATTAAAATACAATAGTAATAATAAAAATGGTAATGATAATGGTTATGATGATGATGGTGATAATAATGAAAATATAATGAAAAAGAAAATAATGAGAAAGAGAAATGAAACCCAGGGGAAAAAAAAAACCAAATAAGTGATGCAACTGCTCACCACTCACCGACCGACACCGCCAGTCCCTGAGCCGCGATCGCTCCTTCCCCTGGCCAACTCCCCCCAGTTAACATACTAGGCATGACGTCACATGATATGGAATACCCTTTGGCCAATTCAGATCAGCTCTCTTGGTTGTATCCCCTCCCCTCCCGGCTTCTTGTGCACCCGGCAGAGCATGGGAAGCTGGAAAAGTCCTTGACTAGTGTAAGCACTACCCAGCAACAACTAAAACATCGATGTGTTATCAACGTTATTTTCATACTAAGTCCAAAACGCAGCACTACACCAGCTACAGTGAAGAAAATTAACTATCCCAGCTAAAACCATGACAATTTTATAGGTAATTCCTTACCTATTTAGAATCACAGAATCATTTATTTTGGAAAGGACCTTTATGATCATTGACTCCAACCGTTAACCTAACACTGCCAAGTCCAGCACTAAACCATGACCCTAAGCACCACACCTACATGTCTTTTAAATACCTCCAGGGATGGTGACTCCACCACTATTGTGGGCAGCCTGTTCCAACACTTGACAACCCTTTCAGTGAAGGAATTTTTCCTAATATATAATCTAAACCTCCCCTGTCACAACTTGAGGCCATTTCTTCTTGTCCTATCACTTGTTACTGGGGAAAAGAGACAATTATTATAAATGGACCAGCTTTAATGCTGGTTTTTTCGTGCTTTTGAAAATGTGTTTAGAATGGCGAAACTTCTTCACTGCAATCAATAAATGAGATCTAAATAGTGCCTTTGATAGATAACCTGGAATATGTGATATCAGAAAGTGGGCAGACGCAGGTCTTTTCAGCCTGGTGGTGGTGTATAAGGAGCAATAAGATAATAAACAACCCCTTCCAGCTGTCTCTCCCTCAGGAAAGCATGCAACCATTACACTTGCTCACTCCCAGTAGCCCTGCTATGGCTAACTAACCTTTACTCCTCACCTATGCAATTATTTTCAGACAATTTCACTTGGATTGTGCAGTTCACATAATATAATCTGCATGGATGCAGTAGGCATTCTCATACCTTAAAAAAATGGACTACATAGGCCAGAAAAGGAAATGTTTGAAGATTTTGGTTAAATGTGCTGAGTAGAAAATCTATAGGGAGCCATATGAAACTGCTTGAACTAAAAAGAAAACTATAGAAACTGCAAGGAAGAAACATCATTAGGTTTAGGATGATGGAAATTTTCTAGGACTGGTAGAAAAGGTCATGAAAACCAACTCATGGCTGGTTTTCTGTAAGATTAGTATCCCACTGTCAAGTCAATAAAATGGAAAATCAGATTAAAGGCTTTGATGCTACTTTTAATGTTAGTCTTCAAGGAAAGTCGGATGATCTCCCTTGCAACTTTGCTAAATACTAACTACAGTAGCACAGACATTTAGTTTAGTTCCATCCATATTTATTTTATTACCCATACCTATGCCAGAAAATACCAAGTCAAATGAATTTAATGTCTCCTATGAAGATTTTATAGCTTTTCTGAATGTGGTTTCTTCAGAATGTGTCAATGTGTTTGCTCAGTGGTTTGAACAGCTGTAATAATATTGCAGTCACTCTGCATCCTTATTTCATTTGCTTAGTAAGTGTGAGCTTATTTTAAGATAGGTGGGTCAGAATTTTCCAGAAAACTTTTCTTGGAAAAGTCGTGGATTTTTTTTTTTTTGAGTAACTGCCTCTTTCTTCAGTTTTCAGTTACCATTTGTTTTTCCCATTTCATTAGGAAAAACAAAGAAAGCAAATTAAAATTATTTAGATAGGTCAGGAAAAAAGCAATATGTTAGTTAAGAGAGGTATATAATCAAAATTGTTTAGGAAGGCAAAGATGTGAAAATATTTCATTGTTTTCACTGGTTCTTTTATCATTTTACCAATTTTAAGATATTTTTATTCTTTATTTCCTTAACTATTTTAAGTATTTAAAATTACACTTCTACTTAGATGGAACTAGAAAATTTTAAGGATGATTAATTCTATTTTAAACACAGGTTTGATTAGACTGGCTTCTGGGCTGTGCATATTTCTCCCCAGCATCTTCCTGGAGAGAGAGCTAGTGGTAGTGAGTGTGGAAAAGGTGCTCATGGTAAGAAGGGATCTACTACATGTATCTAACACATTCTTTCCTGATTAAGGGCCTAGGACTTAGGATATCTCTGTGACCTCTCTTGTTCTCTTCCGGTGCTGTTTGGTGTTTACAGAAATCCTTAGCTGAACAGTTTATTTCAGGACTATTTTGTGCCTTGTACTTTTTGGAAGAATATGGGATAAGTATTTTGTGGATCTTCTAAACATTGATACCTCTGAAACTGGAGGAGCCAAGATTTGATGAACCATGCCTGTGCTTTGTGCTTAACCATGGCATGATAGTGTACCTCACTCTGCTTATGAAATTGGGGAGGCTGGAGAGATGGCAGAGCAATCTCGTTTGGATTTAACTTTGTTCAGTGGAGGCACCCTCTAAATTACTGTTCAGAGATTGGAATAAATCATAGGTCTAGACTGAGTATAATGGGAGTTTTGCTTGAAATGCTCATATATAGCCATATACATTGCAAACATCTACAGTTTGTCAGACATATCCCACCCTTCCAACACTTTTAGTTTGTCTGCATTTCCTTAGTGAAAAATAAAATCTTTGTTTTCCAATAGAAGTACAGTCCAAAGGGGTCAGATGGTAATGAATGCATGTGTAATATTCATATCCCGCAAAGAAGAGCATCTCTTTTTCAGTCTTTAGGCAGTCCACTACATCAATGTGCTGTACTTTTTTGGAAAACCCTAAGTCAGAGATGGTGTAAGGGAGGCTCTGCATTTGAAATCCTTGATTTACCCAATAATGAGGGCCTGAAAAAGAAAAGGTGTTATACAAAAATAGTCAGTTTCTGAGCAGCGCAGTTGCGGATACAGTTCTTGAATCGGAATTTGAAGGAAAAAGATGCCACTGCTATGATTCAGCACAAAAGAAAATAAAACCACTACATGATGCAACTGGTGATATATTTCTGTGGGATCTTGTGCCACCAGTGCAGACCAGTTGAGCACTAGTCTTCCTATATGACTTTAGGATCTGACTGATGATCTCTAAAGCCCTAAAAGGCCTTGGATCTGATTAAAGACATTTCACTTTTCTATGGAAATTAATAGAAAATAGTTCAAATGCTAAAACATCTCATTTAATGAATTGGGAAATTCTTCATCACATGATGTCTTTAGATAAAGATCAGACCCATTTCTTTAAAAAAGTACTCAAATGGAAGGCCTCTTGGGTGGAAGATAAGAAATGCTGGAGAAGTTTCTGGTCTCTGTGTTGTAAAAGGTCAAATGAAATGATGGAGTAGATCCTTCTAGGTGTAAATATGCTTGTAAATGGCTCCTTCCTTATTAAAACTTTTGGTACACTAACCTTCACTTAGTGTTTAGTAGTGTACACTTAACTTCAGAAGTGTTCTCCTCTGCAGGAATATCATTCTTCCTGTGACTCTTTAAGAAACTAGTATATTGCTATAATTTGGGAAAGTGTGGGCAATATGGCTAAAAAGTAACTTAGGAGAAGGCAGAATTTGGTTTAATTTCCTGTTGTGATTGCTAAAGATAACCTTAACTGTTGTAGATTTCTCTACCTCCAGCTAACTGATCCATAGAAAAAGATATTGAATTGACAGTTAGCTTTAGAGATTCCCACTCTCATTGTTGGATCTGTACTCTAGTGATCCAAACTAATGATCTAAGTTATGGACAGTTGTGTTCTTCTTCCAAGAAACCAGTAGGCTTGAGAGCTTTTGCTTTACTAAAGAAATCTACTCTTTCTTTTTTCCCTATCCCATTGCCACCACCCACCCCCCCGAAATAATTGGCATTTGATAAAATAAACCAAACACCTCTCAGGAACTTCATAAGCAGCAACAACATTTAACAGTAGCTGAGGAAAGGAAGGAATGGTCAGTGAGCCTTGCAGTGTTGTAGATGGCTCTGCTTTGATGAATGGCACATGGCAGTGACTTCCTTGCCAGCTTCAACTTTGTGCTCCTTTCAGATGAAGAGATTAAAAAACTTGTCAGAGTTGTATCACTGGGCTAGCAACAAGGAGAACACTAACGTAGATCACATATGAGTCTCTGTCATATTGTCAGAAGTAGATTTTGACATCAAGTATGGATTAATCTCTCCTGAGTTTAGCTGTCTGCTTTAGAATGAAACAGCTCATTCCCCAAAAGTGCTTGTTTCTCTGCACTGGCACTAACAATTAACTTTCATGTAATCACCTGTATAATAGATATCTATGGTTAAGTGAAAGGAATGCTACCCGCTGATGTCCTGCCTGTTCTTCACCATCTACTGCTAGGGTGGTCTAGCCCAGGAATCTTCATGACAGAAAGCCTGGGGCGGCACAAATTTCTGGTTGAGAAAGCATCCTCCTCCATGCTCGAATCTGAACATGTGATGCAAGTGGGACGTCCATCAAAGATTGATTTTGCAGGACTTCCGTCTGGTAGGCAAAAACCAGATTTACTCTACAAAGAATCTATCAAGAAAAGGCCGCAGAAATTCTGCACTGAATTTACTGCAACAAGGACTGCTGCCTTGTTGTAGTAAACCCATAGCTACCTTGGTGAAGGCTGTGTGGGGTGGGAGGAGGAGCAGAAGAGGGTCAAAGGGCTACAGATTTGCAGAGTGCAGCTTGCTTGTGTGCAGCTACCACACACACACAGAGCACCTCTGCAGTATGTTGGCTGGATCCTCCTCAAAGTTATATAAATATGTGTGTACGTGCAAAAAGATTCTGTGCAATTTTACTGGGCCAGCTCTCCAAAGTAGTCTTGTGCCTGTTCATCCTACCACTAGAGCAATGTGTTTCACATCTGTTTTGAATAAGCATTAGCAATCTCCAAAGGATATCCTGCTTTATAATTTCTTCCCTTTTTTATTGTGGTGTTGTGGCTGCCTATAAGCCACTGTTATGTTGCCTTTTGTGAAATGGTTGCAGCAGCGGCAACTCTGATTCAAATTCTTGTCAAAGTCATCTAAATTCTGTTGTCAGACTGCCAGGCATAAAATTAAATGGGAACTAACTAAATGGGCATAAAAATAAAAGAAGGAGGCTAGGCAAGAAGAGCAAAATGCATTTTGCCTTGTGGGCCTCACTGGTAGCTGCTGCAGTGGCATCTGTGAGCCTGGTCGACAGATTTTGAGAGAGATAGATGGATGGTCAGGCTACGGCTGGTGTTAGTAAATTTTGTGGTACCAAAAAGCATTCCCAGGCACTAGATCTCAATCTGCTGTACTGCTAAATTCCTGGAGTGGCTCTTGGGTGGTTTCATTTCGGACCTGGTTCCAGGCACTATTCAGGACATGTCACAGGTCAGGGGTGATTCCAATAACCAGTTTGGATGTAGCCAACCTGTCTCAGAGATTAAGAGAGTTCAACAGCATGAGCATGAGCTGTTTCCTGCCTGTCGGTCTCCATGTCAGACAATGGTCCCAACTGTATTTTATTTCCTGCTACAGATGTAGCCTTAGGCTTTAGGCTCCATCTGAAATGCTAGTTTATATGCTTTAGTCTAGTAGCCTCATCATATCAGTCCTATGATTTCCCTTTGATGTGGTCATATTGGTTATATCAACAGCTGGAGATCAGTCCCCAGCACTGACAAATGCATTAGTCCAGCTACAATTATGTTAACTGTAGTATGTCAGGCATTTTTGCAGGCAGTATCTCCTTTATAAGCCTCAGAATGAGGGACTGAGTGGTAATAAAAAACTTTTTTTAAAAAAATTCTTCCTGCCACAGATCTAGGACATGACTCACAGGCCACAAAGGATATGGCAACCAGTTTATGAAATCTGGGGTATTTTTCAGTTCCTGATGAAAAATGAGAATCACATAAATTATATTTTATTTTAGGAAATTTTTTTTGTTTTCCAAAGTATTTTGCTGACAATCATTATTTTTGGCAAAGTGCTATTAAGGCACAAGTCCAGTGAGATCCTGCATGACTCCCTACAAGCTCTTGGTAGGCTGTGGTGGAGTGTGGCTGCAGTATATGGGATTTCAATGGACTGTTGCTCCAAAATGGTATAAACATTCTGACTGCTTTAAGTCTGGAAAGCTCAGGGGAAACAGTGATTGTCACAGCTTTAAGCAGAATGCTGATTGATTGCAACCTGAAAGAACTTTAAACTTTTTGCAGAAGAGGTTCTTGGTCACCTTGGTCTCTGGTTTCACAGTAGCTGAAGTGGCAGGCCAGCAAAGAGGAGGAAGTGGTCCCAGCTCAGCAGAAGAATTAGGGTATGGTATTTCTGCTGTAAACGGACTGAAATGGATCCAAACAATCATTGACCGCCCTCTTCTAAGTCATAATTTGATTGATACGCTCACAGAAAGGGCGTGCATCCATCTTCACCCTCCCCAGCTGCTGAAGCGTCTGCTCAGGAGGTAACAAGTCTGAGTCAAACTGTGTCCTCGCTTTCGAAGGACTCCTTGTAATGGGTAATGATCACCTGTCCCACAGACCAGATACCATTATCTCTCAGAGTGTTTTTGTAGTCAAGATATTGTAATGCTTTGAAAGCAGAGTCTTCCCCAGATATAAAGGAATTTATGACTTACTTCAGTGCAGTCAAGATTTAACCTCTTTGGAGGAAAAAAAGTGTTCATCTAATTTATCACAGCTGGACAACAAAGTCTTAAGAAAACATACAGTTTTCATCTCTTCCAAAAGCTTATTGTCAACAAAGAAACTCAGGTTTCAGCTATTCCAAAATGAAACTATACAAACATTGAGAAACTGTACAAAGCAAAGAAACTGCAAGACATTTAGAAACATTTCTTTAGTCAGGACTAGGACATTGGATGAGAGACTGAGTGTAAACCTTACCCGTCTCTGAATAAGAGAATGACTTTTCCCAGCACTGTAACAGCATCAAAGGAGTCAGAAACTGCCTGCAGTTCTTTTCACTTCATGTTGAGTAGATTGTTCTTTAAGAGGTATACAGAACGCACCACACAGTGCTTGGACTCATTTCACAGCGTCCTTTGGCAAGCCCAAATGGAGACTGGTATTTGTAAGTAGGTTACATCAAAGCAGATGGATCAGTGGGATGGATGAGGCCCAGAGCATGTCTTTCCGTCATGGGGAGATGGTTGTATTCCTTACCACCTGAGGGTTAGAGGTCAGGATTCTGAGTTTTCACTGATTTTTGGAAAAGCTAAAATTTTCCTATATCTCAGAAGACCAAATTTGGTGAACATTTGCAGAAACTCAGAGGAGATAGTGGCAATCTGTGCATGTGGTGATATTTGTGTCCTTGGGAATGCATTCACTTGGGTCAGTGATCTATGGCTGGAGTTGGACCTATGTTGTAAACTGAAAGACTGGAGAAATAACATGGGATTGGGCTCCTAAATTATTCAGATGAGACAATCTATATGGTTGCTGAAATTAGGCAGATGAAAGCTGAGCTCTGGGGCAGATTAGAAAAAAGATAGTCTAGAGCTTGGAAGAGCCTGAGGCTTGGCAGAGAGGTCTGCAGACAGTGGCTCATCATATGCCTTGGACATGTTTAAAGTTGGTTGTTGTTTTGACTAGAGACCAAGTGACACAGTAGTAGAAGACACTAGTCTTAAGTCTGATTTGTAAAGAAGAATTTTATAGACGGTGGTTGACAAACTGCAGGCATTGAACAGAACCTCCCATGGCAGTAGATTTCAGTGGCGCTATCGAGCAAACTCACCCAAAGAGGACTGAGATGATTGAGCAGATGTGCTGTCAAAAATGCATTATGAAGCAGTGGAATATCCAGAAAATAAAGGCTTTTTTGCACTTTTTTACAGATTTTTAAGGTTGGCCCTCTGACTTCTGAGAGTCACATTTGTTTTCCGTATCAGCTCCCAAAAAAAAGGTTACTAAAACCTGGATGTGCTATCAAAGCACCCTGAAGGGGAAAGAATTCAGTAAGACCCAGGTGGATGACAGACAACCTATCAGATGGGGACAAAACCTGGTGATATAAACAAGAAGGCAGGGTCAGGCATGTCATGCTTACACACATAAATGTGGCAAACCATCAAGGTGCAAAGAGCAAATTTTATCACTATACTAATAAAATAAATAAGCCTGGAACCATTGTCCTCCTGCCTAATATTATCTTTCAAAACAGGGCAGGTACATGAAAATCGCTTCTTGAGGAAAGTCTCTGAATTACACTGACTCCCGACTCATGTCCAAATACTAGTTTGTCCGGGACAAAGCTGTGTCAGAGACCAAGTTAATAATCTAACAGTATAGATTACTACTTCTCTGACACTTCTTAATTTACTCTACTGAAGACAAAGAACCAGTATGTCCCACAGACATTTCAGGATTTTTCTCCTCAACACTACAAGCTAATAAATGTTCCAGCGTTGATCTTGCAAAGCTCTTCAGGATGGGCTTAGCATTAAATCAGCAGTCACTCCTATTAGGGTCATACAGCCTCCTGTCACACAACAGGTAAACTGTTATCCAGTGGCTCCTTAGCAAAGCACAACAATAACTAACATAGCGAGTTTATATATATATATGTTGATCTTCAGTGGCCAACAGTAAAAACTGTGGCTTGTGCTATTTTATTAAATTATTGTCACATATAATGATGGATCAAATTTTGTTCTCCCACCTCCTGCTACACAATGACAGGTCGGAAATAACTCTTTCAGGATTTGAGTTATTGAGTTAGTCCAGTTTTGAAAGAGTAAGACTAGATCCTTTTCTTTGTTTCAGTAAGTTTGCTTGGGATTAAGGCTTATCAGTCTGTTCAGGTAGTATTCATTTTCCAAACTGACCTCAAATTTAACACTTAATGTAGGATTTCACATTTCACACTTCCACATTTTAAACTGTTCTGACATCCCACATCGTTATGCTGTTTCTCACCAAGTAGCTCAGGAATAGACTGATTTCTTGATGTCAGTTTCAAGGATTGTTTCATAGGAAGTCCTTGAATCTGCAAAATTTATAAGCTATCTCTATGTACCATTTGTTCCCATGGTGCACTTCTCTGCGCTGTCGAAATGATTGTTGCCTCCCAATTCTTCACTGGGGCAAAAGCAAGTGCCAGGGTCCCATGGGGACCATCAAAGGGATAAAGGTCACAATGATGTAACAAAGAATAACAGAAAAAAGAGAAAGAAACCCCCACCACATAGGGTTTCAGAAACTCGATCCTTAATGAATACTAAGACACTTTTTTCCTGGAAGGAAAGATAACCTAGCATCAACCTAGGAAGCAGATAATGAGAGAAGGTACCTTTTTGCATCTGTGACCATGAACAGCAACTGAAAGACTCCAGTGAAAAGGAGTCATTTAAACACTTTTGGGAAGGAAATTGAGGATCAGATTTAGAAAAGAGGTCATATTTCCAGTAGTGCAAACACAATGATTCATGCCCACTTAGAGCATTCAGCTGAAGGGATAAGGCTGTGCAGTGCCATGAAACAGTGTTACAGTATGGATCTGCTGCAATTTAAAGTCCCTTTCTCATCCCAAGTAATCAACTCATGATTTCAATGTTTTATGTATTCCATCCCAAGGCTTTCCCTCTATAAAGAAGGGATAAGTCTGACATCAGCTTTGGCTTTACTATCATTCACTGTGACCAAAATTAATTTGCATCATTCCACTTTACAAAAGGTACTAGAAGAGAATGAAGTTCTCCAAAGCACTTTTTTTTCCTATAAACATGGATAGAGCAACCAGATTAAACCGGTGTAATCACAGAATACAGAGCTTGTCCTGTATGCTGATGAAAGTGGGAAGCTGTTTTGTCCTGTACTTCTGCACAGAACATTGCCTTTTTCCCATCCCTCCCCTTTTAGCTCTTGTCCTGGGAAGTTGTGACCACAATGACAGAGAAGCAGGATTCAAGGTCCAAGGCTGGTCCTTCTGTTGGGTACCAAGACGTGGTCCAGGGCTGTCTTCCTAGCTCTGATCTTTGCAAAAAGTCCCTTAACCTGCTATGGAGGGTATTCATCAACTCCATAACATGACATAGAGGATGCATCAAGTCTCCTTTTCCTTACAGTGTCCAGTTTGCCAGCTTCCTTGGATGTAAACATAGCATGATGTTTCATCACCAAGTTTGTGTAATCTAGCTGTGAGCATGGGGCTGAAGGGCAAGGCCACTGAGCCAGCTGAGTTGTAAATATAGGTAAGTCCATACTGACTGAAGGAACTAGACCTGATCACTTATTTTTCTTTACATGATTTTAATTTGCGCTGGGTAAGCTCTGTGTCTCAATTTTCAATCATTATTTAGTTGGTAATGCTGAAGAGTTCCTGTAATGAATCAGGGTCCATTTTGAAAGATGCTTAAAAAACCATGTAAAAACCCAGAGGAAGAAGGTAGCTTCAGAAGGTTTACTGTATTCTTGTGGGTCACAACAGTGCAATTCTTCCTAGAAAACCAGCAATTTAATACTACCAAAGGCTAAAGATCAATAAAGTTACCTTTTTCTGCGGCCATTCCCCTTTTCTGTACAATACTTTCTCCTAATTCATCTGTTAACCAGATTCATGCTTTTGTGGGGACTAGTGGAGCCCTTCCATAATCTGACATCTAGTGGCAGCGTTGTGTAATAGTAACGAGATAAAAAACAAAGCTGGAGAAGGTCAGAAATGTCATACCATGGGAAAATTTTAGCCATTAACATATCATGAGATCATTTCGTTTTGTGATAGCCAACCTATGTTTTTAAATATGTAGTCTTCTTAATGCAATGCAATGCACTTAGTGGCACAGTAACAGGTGTGTGCTTCTCACTAAAACAGATGAATAATTGTGCATTTGAACTTGCATTGTGCCCTTTTATAATACAGTCTTCTCTTAATTCTAAATACTAGTAATTTCTGGCAGAATCATAGAGACATTACAAAGTCGTTGCTGAATTTATGACAGAGATAAAAGATTTGAAATATAAATAGGAGACAACACTGATAAAAATTAAAAACTGTTAATGATCTTTTTAAATCATCTAAGGGATACCTATTCATTTCCAAAGCCAGAAAACCCACACCTTGTCACCTGTGCATTCATGTATTCTTTTACCATTTAGGGTGCCCTGAAAAGAGCTGGTAGTTTGCTATGTCAGGAACACCACACCATGGTCTCTAAGTCATGCTCATAGTGCTGTAGTCCACATTCCTGGTCAACTGAATACCTAGGAATGCCTCTGTGTCTCTAAAATTCCCTGTCATGCAGCTGCTGCCATCTCCACTGATGTCTTCATGTCTGGCAGCTGATGCCTTCTCTTTTGTGTATAATCTTGTCAAGGTACATCTACAAATCCAGAAAAACTCAAAGAAATATTGCGCATTGACATATCAATGTTTTGACTGATGTAAATGGAGTATTTTCCACAATTTGTATTGTATGAAATGCTGGTTAAAAAAATAATGTAGCTGAGCATATCGTTAGTAGAAAAGTCTGGCAATGTAAAGTGGGCAATTATCATAAAAAGAGTACAGTTTATTTATACTGAAATTAGGTCTTAGGTTGAATTGAGGTTCAATTCAGAATGAAAGCAAATTGTAATTTTTGAGTTTTCTATATCAAACATTCAAGTTTTGACAAGCTTAGTTTATTTGCATGAACTTTCTCTGAGGCAAATAGGAATTTGGCAAAGAAGCCTAAACAATAACTTTATTCTACTCTGTACAGTGATTACTATTTTGTAGATGATTACTGCTCAGCTTTTTTATTTCAAATACGCAGATCTGAAGAGATAGAAGGGAATTGATGTGTACCTGCAGAATTGTTTAAGAAAAAGGCAAGGAGGAAACAAAGAGGTTACATGGAAAAAGCATGTGACATATTTGAGGGTAGCTGGACCACAACACTAGCACATCCTTGATGATGGGCAGTCCTGTAGAGGTTTTTCTTTAGATGTCTAAGTCTGATTTAAAGACTTAGCAAAAGCAAAGTACCCCCAAGCATGATTCACCTTATCCTAAGACAGACATCTTGTGAAAGACATCTTCATGTAGGATGATCAGATGAATCATCATCTGGAAGAACCCATCTCTTTCAACCATCTGCAAAGGAAGCCTGTGCTTGTTGTGTAAACCCACAAGTATGATTTTTTTTAAATTATTACCCATTAATTTGCCAACATGTAGGCATCTAGTGCTATCTGAGGTTTCTTAGGGTATCCTGCTTGGCTGCCAGCTAAGCAGTTCTGGAAAGTTGTGGGTCTTCTCGAGAGTTTAGGCCACGCATCATGTACGCCAGCTACATGCAGATGTCTTGGATACCCTGTAGTCAGTAGTGCTAAATGCTTGTGCTTAGGCTACTGAATTAGTTGACCCAGACTTAAGTTAGGTGAATCTGCTGTTCATCTTGCTGGAGCTGAGGTTTCTTCTACTCAGAGAGCTTGTGCAGTTATGATCTTTGAAAAACAGGTCAGTGGCATGAGGGTCTTTGCACTCAAGGGCTCTTCTCCTGTCCTCACATTTTACTGAAGTAGCTTCAAAGTGTGACAGGTTACAAACCTCATCTCTCCTTCCAGGTTTGTAGTGGAAAAAAACTTAAAACAGCACAAGCATGTGGGACCTCATTGCTCAGTGAGGACTGGGAATAAGTGGGTATTTTTCATTGTAATTCAGTAGACGTGTGTTGAGAGTGAAAGGATATTTTGAACATCGCTAATGGCTAGGTCCCAGAAAGGGAACTGATGCTTGTGTGTACAAATCTAAATCAGTAAATGCACAGCTGAATACAAGCATGACATGAAATCCAGTGAGATCACTTGGAACTTGGACAGCCATAGTGTTCACTGATATAGTGAGTTCGGTAACTAGAAATTAGTTGTGCCATAACATATCCTGTGACTTGCACAGGCCCTTGTCTAGCAGTAACACAGGAAAGTTACTGCTATTATTTCTACTACGTATTCTGTCAAAAGAGTGAGACAAACTTACTACTGTGCATGGAGAGAAACTTATTACTGTACATGGTAATGAAACAAGACCTTAGCGTCTTTATCAGATATCATACGATGCTGGCAATTCCAGCTGCCAGCCAAGTGGTTGTACAGATAAACAGTTTGGTTTTACTGCTGGAGGATGACAAATGAACTTAGTCTAAGAGAGAGGATTAGGAACCGCTCTGTCTTACACACCAATGGCACATAGCTGTGTTGTGTTATAGAGCATTCACACTACGACCATTCTCTTCAGCATGCAAAAAGAAGCAGACCAGTATTTCTCTTACAATGTCAGGTGACAGCTTGCTGCTTTGGTGACTAGCAGTAGGTGCAGAGACCAGGTTTTAACCAGTCCATGCCTCCCTGAGCATGGTTCCTGGCTGCCCATGCCAAAGGAGGGAAAGGCTCTCAGAAGAGGTGGCTGCATGAGATAACTATGTGCTTATTTTTGCTGGCGTTGCAGAAGCAGATCAAAATGGATGCCCTTGATCAGCAAATGAATTTCATTTAGGGAGTTAGATAAATTGTCTTCGTTACTTGCCCATGAGTGTAATGAATAGATGTTGTGTTCACAAAGCACTGAGTTCTATGCAAATGCAAAGAAGAGCATGACTTGCTTGGAAAAGCTCTTTGTTATGAATAGCATAGAGGCAATGAATCAATTTCCACTTTGGAACTGGAGTGGATACTCTAAAGAGGAGCTCTAGGACTTCGCTTTAGTGAGCTTTCCTGTCTGACAACCCTCACCGAAGATCAAAACATATTTTGTCACAGGACCTCATAGTTAGAGGCCTATTTAAAGTGTGTAGTCATAGACTATTCCTTTTTTTTTGTGCATTGACTTCTTTTTTACTCCTCATTTCAGCCCCTTAACAACAAGTGTCTGTCACATGTGGTAACTCTAACGGAGTGCTAAGAAGTTTTGGACTGTTGTATGCTTTATGTTATTTGTGTATATCTTGCTCCCAGGAATGTTCTATGTTTCCTATCCCATGGTTCATTTCAGACAACATATTTATTTCCTTTATTACAAGCATGGAACTAAGAATATAAAAATGTTATTTAAATGACAAATAAAAGTGAATGTACCCATATTTTAGCAACAATACTCTATATAGTTATCAAGATACTCTTTCATGTGATAATTGTGTATGTTTTATTCTCTTGAACTTCACCTTGTACTTCTAATAATAAAGCCTTATTACACTGAAAGCAAGATGGGGAGAGCCCTTCTATAAATGCCTGTGTTTAGATACCCATGCTTGTCCCCCTGACACACTCCTTCAGGCCCTCACCTGCAGTAATCCTCAGTGTCCTCCTTTGTCATCTTCCTAGCTTTCCCAGCAATGTGAGTTAGGTTTGCGGTGAAAAACAAAAAGAAAAAAAAATCTAAACCAATTGAGAAGGTACTGATAATCACTGTGACACTCAAATCTTGAGAAAGAGGAGGGACTGACCATGAATTGGGGTGGGTATGAACTCTGTGAAGTTCCCCTATCCATTTCCCTTGAAGGGACAAGGATATTGGCGATCCACTGAGCATAACAGAGTTACGCCTTATATGCTTGCCAAGACAAAAAAGCTGAGGTTTAATTTTTCAGCCTTACATGTTGATTTTTGGGAGGGGAGGAGCTCTCTCTTGCAGTTTTTGAGTTGCATGGATAACAAGTACTGGCTACAGGCATCTAGGTTGCACTCTGAATTACTCTGTCTACTTACACCGTGGAGAATGTATTCATTACTGTATCTCAAGCCCAGTCATGGCCCTGGGAACTCTAATGTTACAGAAATGTTCATGGAAACCCTGTGATTTGTCAGTGTTGTACTTCCTTCTGCTGATTTTTTTGTGACTAAGCATGGTAGAGGGAGGGCTGTAGAGATGATTTTGAAAAGGGGCTTCCAAATCAGCACGTATCTTGGTCAAGATCAGGGCAAATCTGAGGTTCAGCCAGGTTTACCCAAAAAGAGTGCAAGCTCAGTGGGAAGGGGGAAGAGGTGCCACGTGACATGAGCCTGGGGCTTGCTATGCCGGGCTGCAGGGATGGGGACACTTCTGCCTGGTGGTGATGGGGAAGCCTCTGCATTTCCCTTTGTACAGTTTGCATTTTATTTAGCCTTCTGCATTTTAATAGCACTGATTCCCAAAATTATGACTTTCAATAATCTGCACCTGGGGACAACCTTTGCAAAACCAGAGGCAGAGGCAGAAAGGTTTGCAGGGTGGCAGGTTAAGCTCTAGGGATAAGAGTTGAGGGGACTGCAAAGGGGATGAAAATGGTAGGGTCCATTCTTGTTTCGCATGTAGACCATTTTGAATGTAACAATGTGAATACACACTTCTTCAGCCAAGTGCTTGAGAAATGGCCATGCTTTGCATGACCTTTGTTACGGCAGTACGTTTCTATGGTCATAATGAGCACAGATGTCTTCATTAGGACTCTGACTGAGCACAAGATTTCAAAAGTAGTGTTCCTTAAATATGTGATTGAATTTTGGCATGAGCTTGAAGGCTTTGCTGAATCAGCACCTTCTTCTCTAATTAAAGCCTGCCCTCTGGCTCATAAAGTACACAGGCTGCACTGGGATCCTGGAAATGAGGAAAGAGTTTATCACTCTTAGAAATGAAAAAGATATCTTTAATAATAGCCATTCTCCTATAGCCATATTCTGTGCTTGTAAAATACATGTCCAGGTGATGTTTCTGAACACGTCTGTAAACAAACATTTGTTAAGATGCAGAATTTTGCTCCAAAACATACCTGTAGCAATTTGGTCTCCTCCTCAGATCAGTGTAACCTTTCCTTGCTTCCTTAAACAAAATGTATTTCTTTTGCACTAAGAGCCTGGTTTGCTCACAATAATCCTGCTCGCAGCAGTATGAAGTAATAAATACACTGTTCAGCTGCTTGGAAAAATATATAATAACCTGAGCTAAATTACAGTATGATTTAAAGAAAAGAGTTCATATATTTATTGTATAAATCATTTCATTATAATCTTGCATGAAGACCAAAA
Organism: Sula dactylatra; assembly: GCA_013389905.1. Classification (NCBI taxonomy): domain Eukaryota; kingdom Metazoa; phylum Chordata; class Aves; order Suliformes; family Sulidae; genus Sula; species Sula dactylatra. The sequence goes on from WEKW01027071.1 coordinate 116,147, forward strand.
ACAGTGTTTATAAAAGATAGTCTGAAACATAGCTAGAGGTAAATATGCATATATTTGTATTATATATATACACACGTTTGAAAAATGTTTTCCAGTGCTTTTTTTCATCTTTATTATGAAGTTCTTCTGTTTAATAATGACATCTCCCATATGTCTGTAAGATTTTTTTTTCTAAAACATCTTCATTTTTAAATATTGATTTTACGTCTTAACCAGTGTAACATTCTCAATCTAGGCTAAAACATTTTTTACCAGTTCCCACAATAGTTGCTGACAATTTAGGGGACTCAGTCCTTCAGGACATAGTTTCTAGTGCTCTGTCAATGTTTTTCTATATGTTTCTCTTTGGTGATTTTGAATCACCAGCAATGTGGTAAACACGCTGCTCAGTTTATCTAATTTCTGTTACTGTTAATAGATTTAACAAGGCATTTCTCATTTTTAAATCTCAGTGCTTCCCCTTGCATGCATTTCTTTCTTCAAAATACCTTCATGCAAACTATTATTTAGAAAATTGTAAGCTGTGTAACCGCACAATTAAAATTAAGCATCCGAGGAGCCAAGCTGTCGGGAGCTAACCTGGAGCAGATGCCCTGGGTGGCAGCTGTGACCGCTGGGTGCAGCTGTACTCCTCCGTTCCCAGCCCGGGGACCCCTATGCACGGGGTGATGGGGAGTGTTGGCTGGTCCCCACGGGCTGTCTCTGTGGGATGTGTATGCTGTGCTCTGCAATATAAGGTTCATAACTCCATCCTCTTGCAAGAATCAGCATTTTCTTTGTTGGCCTGTGATAATCTTCTGTATCCTCAGCAACTGCTCCAAAAGTAAACACCATCCTCATCAGTCGAAGGTCAAACAGACACCCCGCAGTCACTTAATATATCAAAAGCCTGAGTTACCCACCCCATACCCAGCCTTTAAGAGCTCATGTTGACTTTTTATCTGATGGTTTAAAACCTTGTGTTGCTAAGTTATGCGGGGGTTGTATTGCCCTCAGTTCTACAGGCAGCATTTTTTTTGTAAAATACAAAAAAGTAATTTCCATGCAGCTGGTGAGATCCCCAACTCCTTTAGCCCCTGCAAGCCTGCAGAGCCCCACAGATGCTGTGCAGGTCCACATGCACCCATGGGCAAGGCACTTTTATGGGAACACACAAACACACACACATATTTATGTTTATTTGCTTATTGAAATGTAGCAAGACATAGTGCTTACAGATCATAAAACCACATGAAGCACATGATGCATGAGTAAAAACCCCAACAGACATCCACTGCCCCCCCAAGCTGATTTAATTCATGAATGCAGGCAGACCATGAAAAATTCTGATTCACAGCCAGAACCTCAGAACCCACATCTCAAATCTTTAGGTCCTCTCTATAAAGTGTGTGTACAGGGTACACTCAGTAATGTCACTGAGATGGCTGTCATTAAGAGTGCTCACCCTTCATGTCTGAAGGTTCAGTGTTCAAAAAGGTTCAAACTTCGTAAGCTGTTCAAAGAGCATGTTGGTATCAATGTTTAAATATCGGCCTTGCAGCTTCCTTTTCTGTTATCAGGATTTGGGCAATTAGCAGCAAAAGGCATGAAGTTATGAGTGAGTGCAAGGAAGGGCAGTTATGTACATCCACTTAAGGACAAGTTCTTTCTCCATACATAAGCTTTTTGATTCCTTTAAGGTACCAAACCCTTAGAAAGATTCAGTATCAGTTTTCTCAAGGCTTTTGGGGTATCTATCTGTCACCTAAGAGCACAGGGGATAGATTGTTCACCTGAAAGGGTAAGGGGAAGAGGTGGGTTTTAAGCTCTGCTCTAGCAAGTATTTGATTATACACAACTCCTGCCCCACTCTGGTAGATAAAGCACTCCCATGTGACTACTGGGAGACCAGGTTCTTGCAGGCAGAGAAGTAAGCAGGACTTTTTAGGACAGTCTACCAGGGATGCTGTACTTTGTGTGTCTCAGCAGCACATTACATTAGGATGCATAACTTCCTCATTTCCTAATCCAGTCTCATCATTATGATCTTATGATACATTTGAAAAACATGTTAAAAATACATTAATTGGCCAAAAAACAAATGTCCATTTTTCTTTGTGATATGAAACAACTGAAAAGACAAGTGTGGATTAGCTTTCACCTTGTTTTTGTATGTCTTTATATGTCTTGTCTGCCCTTCCAAACTCCTCTGGTCAATAGCAGGGGGGATATAACATTACAAAACCAAATGGAAATGTGCAGTGGAATGCAAGAAGGATGTTTAGTAAAAACACTGAGAAAATTATTTTAGCTTGACATGTGGGATCCTGTTTTCTGTGTATCTGTTTGTGTGTCCATCTGGTCCTACAGTAACTGAAGGTACTGGCCAACTTCAGCCAAGCCGAACGGAGACCCTGTAGTTCCTACAGGTTTTGTGGAAAATGGCAGCTGGCAGAGGAGAAGAAACCCTATTAATGGGAAGACAGATAATTCATCCTTTGGCTGTGCTGTGGGGCCAGCAACTAGTCAGCCTGCAGGTAACTGCACAGCATTACTCAGCTGGTAACCTAAATGTAGTATGGGGACATGCATTATGAGGAGTTATAGGTGGCACAAGAGAGTGCTGGGGAGGTGCTATTGGGAGCTCTCCAGGGGTGTGAGAGGATATGGTGAGGTGCAAGACATAATCCCATATTAACCAGGCTCCTGACGAAGATGGAGGGAAAGGACCACTACTAAGCACTCGTCACTTACTGGATTTCTGCTGTGACACTCCTATACTGATTCCTATTCCTCCAAAGAAACAACAAGTGAAGAGGTAAAACAGAGTGACCAAGCTGTTATCACTAATCAAAAGTAAAGTCTTTTTGTGTTGGGAGTGACTTTTCAGGCCTTCGTCGCAAATAAAGGAAAAGCATTACTCATTGCTTTATTTATTTTTGCAGGTGACCTGTGAACATGCAGCCCACACTGGTTTAACAGAATGCCAAAGCTGCCAGTCAGAAGACTTCATTAACAGCATTTACTGTTAAAGATTAACTTTTCTTAAGACAAGGGATTTATATAAATTATGAAACAATGTTTTGCCTGAGAAAAGAAGGAGCACAGAGCAGCTACGAAGTTTGTTTATGTATCTGAAGACAGAGGAACTTGCCATGAATTACAAAGAACTGAATAACCTCCTTGATGACTCAATGATTGCACTTTTCTCGAGGTTAAAGTTACAGTTGTATTACACACTGTGCAGAGTGTGTGTGAAAGAGTAATCTTGCCTCTGAGTATAAACGCTTGGGTGTAATTTGGCAGCTTCTGTGATTGTGCTGTTAAACTGTGCTTTCTATACAGCCATCAACTGAATTGAGAAGAGTTTAAGGATCCTGGAAGTACAGAAATAGGTAAGGAACCATCTCCATCCTGCCTGCCTCCAGCATGTTCTGCTCTTGTCTCGTGGGATATCATCACCACTCCACAGGCAGTGACAGTCCAAGGAGGTGCCTTTAGACAACTTTATCACTGGCTTGTGGTGATATAAAAAGCTGATAGTGTATTTTGCCAAAACCTGAACATCAGAGAGGATAAAAGTAGGATCTCCTTCTATTGTGGGTTACATAAAAACTGAAAGATACCCAGCAAAGACGGTATAAATTTCACCAAACTTTAGCTGCCTGAAAGTTAGCTACTCTAAGCTAGTTGGCTAGCGTTCCTCTGCAAAGGCATGTTTCCTCCAGGGGCAGAAGATACTGGTTTACGCTGGCACAGTCTTTGGATGAGAGGAGATAAGTAATGTGTGGAGGACTTCTTCAGTACCGAGATTTTCCCTAACTCATGTAGAGTAGATATGTAGATAGAAAGCTAAAGTTAAGTTAGACGAATCATACCCAAAAGTCTACCATTTCACCCCACTTTAACTTTAAATTTTGTTAGGGATCCAGACTGTGATGGTGTTCACCACAATTAGTTTTGTAGATTGGTGAAACTGCATATCTGAGCCTCTTTTGATTTCCTGGTGGGAACCAAGCCAGTGGGGCTCTGATAGCAATAGCAGCAACATAACAGTACTCTTGCTGTTTACACTGAATCAGGTAGGTAAGGTTCAGGTTGGGATCATTGCATTGTTGTACCTGATACTGTAAAAGCACATAGCAAAAAGAAACTTTTTACTCGAACATGCAGCAGGTGTGTAAAACAGCCAGATATGTGAGAACTAGGGAGCAGAAAGACAAGCCAATACTAATGAGACCATGTTCTCAGATATACCTAGCCGTGCAGGCAGTATGGGCAGCCATTTGGCAGTGCGTTCTGGGCCTCTTTCCAGAATTAAATGTAAAGGAAATACTTGGACAGGATATAGCTGTGACTCTATAGATTTTGTCTGATTTTGTGGGGAGTTTTTTCCACGTGCGACAACAGTATGTAATACGTCCCAGATACATGTGCACTTGAAGCATGTGCTTTGCGTTAGTGGAGCAAAGGTTGTGCTCTGTGACATTGTAATTGAATCTATTTCTTGAATAGAACAGGGCTGATTTGTGAAGGATGTCATTCACAGATTCATAAAAAATGGCCACTGATTAAATGCTACGCTATATTGCTACGTGTTGTGGTTTAGCCCTGGTAAGAAACCAAGCACCACACAGCCGCTGGCTCACTTCCCCCAACCCTGTGGGATGGGGGAGAGAATCGGAAGGGCCAAAGTAAGAAAACTCATGAGTTGAGATAAGAACAGTTTAATAATAAAAAAAACCCCAGCAATAATAATAATAATATAATTAAAAGAAAAATAATGAGCGAGAGAGATATGAAACCTTGGAAGAAGGGAAAAAAACCCCCAAACTAAACAACAAGAGCTGCAACCGCTCACTACCCACTGACCGACACCGCCAGTCCCTGAGCTGCGATCGCTGCCTCCCCCGGCCAACTCCCCCCAGTTAATATACTGGGCATGACGTCACATGATATGGAATACCCTTTGGCCAATTCAGATCAGCTCTCTTGGTTGTATCCCCTCCCCTCCCGGCTCCTTGTGCACCTGGCAGAGCATGGGAAGCTGGAAAAGTCTTTGACTAGTGTAAGCACTACCCAGCAACAACTAAAACATCGGTGTGTTATCAACGTTATTTTCATACTAAGTCCAAAATGCAGCACTATACCAGCTACAGTGAAGAAAATTAACTATCCCAGCTAAAACCATGACACTACGCTATAAAGACAGAACATTTAGACACTGGGTCTGGAGGGTGATTTTGGTGGCAAAATAGTGATATGATATGAAAGGCACAAGGCTAGAGTAGTCAAAGAAGAGCAAGAGAAGATGCAGGAAAGAGGATGGCAAAACAAGTGATTAATGAAAATCCTGGCTCTTGAAAATGTTTGGAGAGAAAAGAAGCAAAATACAAACATTGTTATGTTGGAAGGATATTAGCACATTAACCTGAAGTCTTTCACACCTCAAAAATATAGAATGCCTTCAACAGATGAAGCAGAAAATAGTTGACATCAACCTAAACCCGTTTATTGAAAAAATATTTGAAAATGCATCTGGAGTATAAAATAATAAATTATGGTGGACATTTTGCACTTAATCAGGGGAAAAAATGCAGTTTTTTTCTAGCCTTTGGAGATACAATTAGAGCGGACACGCTGATTTATTAAAATGGTAGACATATATGAAAAATAGTCCTGTTGCCTCTTCTGATAGGAGTGTATATATGAACAACTTCTGAGAAATCTAGAATGATTTTTATTCTCATTTGCTGTGTGTAAGAAAATTTAATGATATTAACAGCTAAACCAGCTGTTACTCTTCATTTCACGGATAACTTTTTTAGCAGCAGGGTCGAACTCCCATTGCTTCAATCCATGGAAGAAGTAGAATAATCCTGGAAATAAAAAAGGTAAGGCATTATGTTATGGATACAAGAAATAGCTTCATTCTGACAAAGCTGGGAACATCATCTTTGTACACACAGGAGAGCATCTCTTCAGTTCTCTCTTTTGCAGGATACAGCAATAATGACATTCATCATAACTCCAGAACTTACGTTCTTTACAAGTAAACAAATTTTACTTAAAAGCTTATTTCATTTACCTTTCTGTTGGAAAACAGCATCAACCTTCTGGCTAATTCCTGGAAAGTCAGCGACTGTCTGTCTAGGATAACCCTTCTCCATGGACCGGCTGTTTTCGTCAAACCTAAATCAGATGGAGACATGTAATTTTACAGAGTTTTGGCATCAATTCTGCAAAGAATCATGCAGCTGCTGAAAGGTGTCCACCATCTGTAGTTTGACTGATTTCACTGGGGTTACAGAGAATAAAGTTATTTATTCGCACAAATGTCTGCAGGACACTGGCCATCGCGTTTTCGATGAGGTGGCTACTTGTTTGCTGATAAAGGCAGGCACAGCTCCAAAGAAGCATCTGGAGTGAGACAAACTGAAGGAAGACCCACATTTTTGACAGCAGGGATGGGATATACGTCCTCTAACAATAGCAGTGTGACAGGCAGCGCATGAAAACCGTCCATGTTGATTCCTGTTATAGTGACCGCACATATTTATTGCATGAATTTTAAAATCCTCTTAGTTTTGATATGATATTGTACACAGTCCTCTGCTAGCTGACAGATTGAGATGGAGGAAAGGAAGCTGACTTATTTCTGATACAATCAAGTTGTTCCTAACTGAGCCAGGAAAATTTTGATGAGATAGGGTTGAATTTGGGGGCTGAAACGAGGGCCTAAATGGTTCTTCAAGATTTGAGGAACCTTTCATGAAAAAAAACCAAGCAAACAAACAAGCCTTTGTTTTAAGTCTCCTTGGGTACAAGATGTACTTTTCACAGGAACGTGAGACTGAGAGAATGAGTAAGGTAAGAAATCTGTGCTGTGGTTTTCTTGCATGCCTTTGTCTTGTGACCAAGGCAGTAAAATAGCAATGCAAGATATTGTAAATACTCTTTCCAAAACTATCAAAAACAAAGGGCAGGAAATGACATGCAGCTCAAGATCCAGCTGACATGGTATGTCTGAGGAATGCCACAATTAATCACGATAAAGTCTGTCTGACCCATGCATGCTCCTGGTTGCCTGCAGAGGGCCTTTGCGGCAGTTGTCCTTGCACGCAGGAGGAATCTATCAGCTTCCCAAAGCTGACTTTTTGCTTCTGTTTGCCTGGTGTTTGAGTATCAGGAACCACTTATGCCAGCTTGGGAATAGGATTTAGAAGAAGCATGGTGGCAAATCCAATGCTAACCAGCCAAAGAATGGAAAAGGAACTATCACTTCTATCTCTCTAAAAGAGATAAAATAATCCAGGGCTTTCCAGAAATCTGAGAAATCCCGCACAAGCCATCCTAGCCAGCCTTCTGCTGAAGTAGGTTAGCTTTCAGATCTTTATTTTCTAGACATACTTTTGTCTATTGTATTTGTAAAAATTCTCAACATGCTGGAATTTTTTTCAGCTTCCACGCATAATGCATCAAAATAGGTCTATATCTTGAATGCCCATTTCAGGACATCCTTAAGCTCTCAATAGTCAAAGCTCTATTTTCCTCCCCATGCAGGAGTCAAAGAAACATTTCTATGAAAAGTGGGATTACTATAGTTACTTAGTTACATATAGTTACCTAAAGGTCTACTTTCTCTTTTATCACATGGACAATTTTAATTGTATTCAGATTATATTGGAATTAATCATAAGAAAATATTTGTTAATTTTTCTTACCTCCAGTACTTGTCACCTATGAAAAAGTCTGTCTTCCCTGTATTTTTATTACAAACAGCTGCATCAATTTTCTTGACACCTCTAGGGAAGCCCAGTGTGTTGATATTCTTTGGATAACCAAGCAACACCCGATACCCGCTGATAACCCAGAATTTATTGCCTGTTAAAAAAAAAAATGTAGTTTCACTAGTGATTTTCAGACACTAAAAGAAAAAATGCACTCCCTTAGTGTAGGTTGGTGGAAAACTAGATTAAATATCCTGAGGGTTTTTTTAATATATTTGAAAAGTTAATTTTATGCGTGTATAGCTACCCTTCCTTCCTCCCATCTTCCCACAAAATTAAAGGTATGAAAAATGTAAAGAAAATCTCATACTTCACCTTTGAAAAATAGGATCTGATCTTTCGTGTTCTCATACGCAGCTTCAATTCCAGGTGGCAGAGTTGGCCAGAAGGCAGAAATTAATTCACGTTCAACTTCTGAGTTATCGGGATAGACTCGCCATAAGTGCCTCATTTAAATATGAAACAGTTTTTGTAGTAAATAATAAACCACAGACATTTCTATATATGCACAAGAATGTGAACAACGTTGTGACTTACAAGCTCTTTCTTGTCAGTGGAGCTGCCTGGGTTGATGTGTCAGAAAGGAAAACACTCCCCTCAGTGGGGAGTGAGGATTTTTTTTTTATTCTGGCTTCTTTCTGGAATTACCCTTCTCATTGATATTGATTGATGAATTAGGATCAGCTACAAGCAGCTGAAAAATTCAGGTTGTTCCTGTACCATATAATAAGAGAGTTATAGGGTACCAGATGAGCCTGACTGTAAGCTGTTCTCTGGATGACTTACCTGGATGACGTTGGGCTTTCATAGGTGACTGGAGGAGAGATTGGCCCAACTATATGGTAGAACATACTAATTTCTTAGGAAAAGATTGCAGCATTTAGTCATATCACTACTTGGTGTAACCATCTATACATTTGGGAGAAAAACTTTATTGGGACTGAGATGTTTTCTGGAAAAAAATGAAGCATGTTTTCTCAGGAGATCCTGTAAAAATATTAATAAAACTCATATCTGCTAAACATTTTATTTCCATGAACTGAAATATATCCATTTGTCTCATTATAAATCCCATAATCATAATCATGTGAACCACTATTCAGTCTTTGTCGAAATCAAGAAAAAATAAAATTCACAGAGACAAATGCCATAACAATGTTTACCTGCCCTTTAGAAAAATGACTTCTCGTCGGAGTGTAGTTATAGCATCGAAAGACATCTGGGAGCCACAGGTTTTAGGTGAGGTAGGGGTGGCTGGCCTTTTATCTGGGGCACTTGGTGGAGATCCTAAGGGAGACATTTTAGAAAGAATAAACCAAATTTGTAGAAATATTAAGGTTTTCATATATAAATGCATTTTTGATATTATAAGAATACAATTATTTTTATGGTGAAACTTTGTGAAGGAGATTATTTCTCACCTGCTTTCTTCTTTTTTTATAAGCCATAGATTTTACTCACCATAAATGGACTGAATGCCACTTATATCGTCTGGAGAGAGGGGAAATTCGCTGGGGTTGATGTAGGCGTAATTGGGGAACATCAAAGCCCTCTGGTCATTAGAATGGGAGAGACCCAGGGCATGGCCAAACTCATGAGCAGCAACAAGAAACAAGTTGAACCCTTAAAAAATGGATATAGAGAAGAGATCAGTCTAATCTTGGTCTGCAAATGGCTGATATGAACACAGCAGGGCTATTGCTCAGTGGCAGTTTTCATACAATATATTGACATTCAGTAGGGTATGCATATATGTAAACATATTTTTTGTATAGGATAAGGTTGTGTTCTTCCCCCACTAGAAGGGAGTGACTTTTGGCCCTCTCTCCTGCTGTTCTTTCTGTTAGCTACTGAAAGTATGTGTGTGGCATGAGTAGAAGTCTGGGGTTGAGTATGGGTGCAGCTCTGACGAATGTCCTGGCAGGGTTTCCTGGCTGAACTAGAACAGATTAGACAGTGAGTCAGATCAAACTAACAGCTCTCCATGGCAAGGATAGGACAATGCACTCCATGCTCACTTGAGGTATCAAAGTGCCACTCTGTGTGTCACCATCCCTCCTACAAAAAGAAAGGTGAGATCATGAATAGACAAGGAAAAAATGCAGTGTTAACAGAATGATTTACCTTTTTATTATTAGGACTTTAAAGCGTGTGGTTTCTTTATAGCCTTGTCCAATAAAATATCTTTTTAAAATATGCTTATGCATGCTTATTCCCAGTGAAATATGTTAACACAGTAAATTTCCTTCAACATGCATCCCTCCAAGTAACACTCCTTTCTGAATTAGGGAAGAATGATCATCTGCCCTGCAGATCAAGAGCCAGCAATGTCAACAGACTTAGTGAAGATCACAAATCTGTGGCAGAGCAGAGGACTGGTCATCAATTGCCCAAGAAAGGCTGGCTGTAGCCAAGATACCCATTTCTCAAACAAACAAGCAAAGTCTCATTTTTTCCACAGGTATTTCCAGTCCTCCCCTCTCACAAGTCCTCTGAGCTCTCCCGTGAGTTCTGCAATGCCTGGCTGTGCTGTTGAGGAACAGCAGCAAAACTGGGGTTGAACCCTTCAGTCCCAGTGTGGAGAAAACATTACACTGTATCAGCATGACATGCCCACCCCTCATCACTCTTTTTTTTCCCACCATAATAAACCCACACCTCTCCTCCTTGCTCAGTGCTCTTACAGCACCTTCCTGTTTGTTAGCTCCTTGCTTTTCCTGCAGCATGACCTCGATTATCCTGCTGCAGTTCTCTTCTGCAGTTTTCCATCCTAAAAATTGGATGAGAAAAAGGTCTAAAGTACAACAGGGTAATGTGCCTGTATACTGATGGATCTGTCAGAGGCAGTATGTGCTGTATGGCCAGACTGGAGGCTGAGGGGAGGGGGCTGAGGGGAGCAGATGGGTCCCAGCCAGATGGTTTAGCACTTGGCATTCCCCTCTCTTCTGGCCTGGTGGCACATATCTGTAGTCAACTCTACACACTATCTCAGCCCATGGGTGAGCTACAGCATGGTCAGACTCTCAGCTGCTGGCAGGCAGCTGAAATTGCTTGGAGAACACTTTCATGTATAAGCCCATCCTAGCTTGAATGCAGAGTAAAGCTATAACAGCCTATAGTTGGAGCTATCTTGGTATTATTAGTGAAGACTTTTCATTATCACTGGTGGCTGTAAATGTTTTTTGGGTGCTGGGGATCTCCTCTGAGGGCTGCTGCAAAGAACAGTGTGCGGCAGTGCCTCTGCAGTGTGTGCTAGGGCCAGGCTTTGTGCCAGTGTGTGCACCAGGAAGGGAAAAAGTCAGAAAGCTTTTACCATGGGTTGTGAAACTCTGATGGGCACGGCCCCTACCAACTCCCAGGTAAGAGTGGCCTATGTCTGTAGCATTTGTATCTGAAAAGAGTTGTCCTGTTGGTATCTTTACCAGTGTTAAATAAGAAGTAGAGTAGGTCAGGCTGATTTTATGTCAGAACCATTTTTAAGTATTCCACTTGGAGGATGTCCTGTAATATCCTCAAACTGCTCTTATGGTTAATGCTGCATTTCATCTCAGTCTATTCCTTCACTTAAATAAAATCAGAAAGGATTTTACCCATCTGCATAATACTTCAGAAACCGTTTTTTACCTACCAGTTGAGCCTGTGGTCCAGTCTTCATCCTCATCAAAGTGCACATCACCACCAAAGCCATTGCCAGGTGGAAAGGCGTGAGCGAGGACACCAAGAGGGCCATCAAAATAACGAGGGCAATGACCATGAGCTAAATAATACGATGTTGAAACAACATTGAGTTTATGTTATGACTATTAGAAAATCTTTAAAATAATCTTACCATTGGTATGCAGTCAGCATATTACCTTTGGTCCCAAAAGCAATCATTATATCTGCTATTCCCTCATGAATACGAGTGAAAATCAGCGGGGTGACAGTGCTCCACACTTTAAATGCCTTCTGGATTGCTTTATCCATATCCTCTTTGCTCATATCTGGTGTGGGGTTCACAATTCTACAGTTATGAGGGTTCAAGTAATAATACTTAGTATTTGCAGAAAGAGTTTGTCTAATATTGTTAAGATGATGAACAGAGATGTATAAGAAGCAATTTAACCTGTAATCCAACAGCTCCCAAGATTCATGCTGGACTGAGTGAGTTTGAGGAATGTGATAACCATCCAACATGTCTTTTTCATAATAAAAATTGTGTACACAGTATCTGTTTTTCTCAAAATGGCCCTTAGCCAGAAGGTCATCTCTTGAGCATGAGGAAAGTCGCCTCCTCAGGTTTCTGTGACTATTAAACTGTTGGTCTTAAGAAATTTTGAAGGTAATGGGGCTTGTACAGGGTGCAATTGATATTTCTGTTTGGCTCACAGAATATTTGTCAGGAGTGATACATAACAGGCAAAATACTGTGGTTGACTCAGAAAATGTAAAATACCCAGCGTGACTTTCAGAAATTCCTCTCAGGAATATGTATAGCTAACAGCTGGGGAAAGAGAAACATTTTTGTATTCCCAATTGGAAACAATTGCTATAGAAGTTATATTTAAATATAACAAATGTGGATACCCACAAAACCAAACTTTAAACTAAAAAAGTAATTCTTGAAATACTACCTGTATGTCAGATTAGTTTTTTTCCATCCTGGCAGAGTAACACCATAGAGACCAACATCGGGAACTCCACATCTGGGTTTCTTCATCATTTCCAATGTCTCAGTATCTGGCTTTCCAGTCACTTTCAAACAAAAAAACTGTTGCATTTTCTGAAGTTTTTCAGCTGTGGATTCAGCATTTATTTTCCATCCAAGTTGAGCTGGATCTGGCCCAACAGCATAGAATTTATTTAAATAGTCCTAGTGAAAAGATGAAGCAAACACGTTTCACATTTTGATCTGTTTCTTAAACAAATATCTTAGGACTGATATTGTTTGTGTACTTTGCTCGCGAAACCATCTGCCTGTGATTTTGGAGCACAACAGATAATTTTCTGACGATCGTAGCTAAACAGAAACAGACAACATTGTCCCTGACTTTTATTTACTTGACATTTCCAGTACAGATTTATCCTGCTTTAGTAAACTAGATTATTACAACAGAGTTCTGTGTAATAGCATTGTCTCAGAAAGACAGCAAACTGCTGTGTAGCTGGAACACACAGATTATATCTAAAAAGAGGGCTCAATAGATCTCATGTACAGACAATGGAGTTACCTGTACAAGCTTTGCATCTTCTTCTTTGTTGTCTTTTTCTGAGTGGACAGGAAGAGTGTTAGAAACAGCTGCACATGTTAAAAGCAAAAGTAAAAGATCCTTCATTCTTACTCTCAACTCTGTCCTGGTAGGAGACGAGTATGTTTTCTGCTCCGTGTGAACTCTCTCTTGCATCCCAGTTAGCATGGTTATGGGGTGCTTTGTAAAGTCAGCTGTAGACTGACTCAGAGTTTATCATACTCTAATTACCTCCACACGTCCTATAACACTGTGCTGGCTGACACAATAAAACTTAAACCCATCTAACTTCACAGACATCTGAAGTCAGTTAGTATTTGAATACTCCTAAGCTGCTTGGCTACCATTTCAAAACTGGCACTCGATTTTAGTTATTTTACACTGAATTTTAGTGAACCTGAGCAGTTTCACACCAGATGAAATGGCAGACAAATACAAAACCTTTTAAATTGTGCCAACACAGCTGTGTGAAATGGGGCTACCAAATATACAGGGACACTTAACCATTCTCACCCTAGAAAATGGAAGTCACGCACCAGATATGAATCCCATCCAAAAAATTTAAAACCTTGGGAAAAATTACTGTAAGCAGAAAGTTTTCTTTCCAAATTGATCCATAAAGTGAGACTGGGTGTTTTGGAAAATGGATGAAAACCCCAAATCACTCCCCACCTCTTCCCTGCAACTCTCTGAAAAGGTGTGTTTTTTTTAAATTATACTGATGAAATCCAAGATATATGTAAACAAAAAAGATTTTACCCCATAAATCCAGCCTAAAGGATGTGAATAATCTTCTATCTCTTCTTTGCATTTACTGTATGTATGTATGTATGTATGTATGTATCTACCTATCTATCTATCTACCTGTCTGTCTATGTATCTATCATCTATCTATTTGCCATTTCGTCACAAAAGGTTTCTTCAGTTTAACCACATTAGCCACAGGGGATATGATTATTTCCTGTCTTAAGTAATTCAGAATAAAGGAAGTTTCAAGAGTCACACAAGCTGTGACAAATTATGGGATTTCACCCTATGCTGGCCAAGCACCTTCCTCTCCCGCCGGCATCAATGGGAGCTGAAGGTGTTTGGCACCTCCGAGGAGCTCTGACAGCACTTACTCAACATTTACAAAACAGTTGCAAGAAATATCCTGATGTAGGACTGTGGCTTTTTCAGGAAATCCTTGCTTCCATGTTTTTTTGGTTTTTGCTGTCACTTGCAGCCAACTTTTTTCCAGCTGGAGATGTTAATGATGAATTTTCTAGCCTGAATTTCACAATGTAGCCTTGTTAGTTAAACCTGTTTGTTAATGGCCTTTCTTAGCTACCATAAAAAACCAAGCCAAGCCAAGCCAAGCCAAGCCAAGCCAAGCCAAACCAAACCAAACCAAATCAAACCAACAAACCCTTCCCTTAATTTTTTTTTATTAACATTGTATTGTAAGGTAAGAGAGCCCTGAGGCCTGGATCCCATTCCGTCCTGTAACTGAGGTATAAACTGTGACAATGAATTTTATGAGATGGAGAGCTCAGCTGATACTGATACTGGAAGTGACATGTATGTTTATCCAGAAGTACAGACTTTCTTTTCTGAGATCTCTCTTATGTTTTTAAATGGATATATTTGTTTGTCTCAGAGGTTTTAAAGCTAGAAGGAATGACCATGGTGCTATCATCTGACTATAAACATGGTGTAGGTCACAAAAGACAAACCCCTGTTCAGTGGCTTTTGCACCAAGCATATTTTCCAATGGCACTAGAACACATTTTTGGAAAATGTGTTTCGGCTGATATGAATTTAATTTTGTAAAAAATCAAGGGAGCACTACGAGCAGATTTGATATGAACTGTCAGAAGTGGTTATTTTTTTTCCACTGTGGTGGGCCATCAGATCCCCACAGCTGTCTGTTGCTTAGTAGTGGAAGGATAGAGACAGTGAGGACAGCTAAGTTAAGATTAGTTGCACCTGGCTTTATATATTTATTAGTTAAGCATTCTTCTGTAGAAAATGGAGAAATACATATCTCTGGAGAGTGATTCAACCAGCTATCTTAGAATAGGATGAACTGGCTTTTATAGGTGCTCTCTGTCTTTATTGAACGTAGAGAAGCTTAAACCACTAATTGAGACTACTTTTCAAGTTTCAGCTAACAGCTCAAGCTACATTAGTGCTTGCTCAGAAGACATTTGAGTGACAGATGATCCAGGCTGATGTCACTCAAAGCACTTTTAGGGTTTTGCAACTTGACCACCTACATAACATAGTAGCAAGTTCCCACTGCCTGTGGGAGAGAGGCCTGAACACGTTTTTGCGCAAGCAATGTTTCACAAATATGCTTATAGCTGCCCATGAGGTCTAGGAAAAGAAGTTGTATAAGCAGCTGCTGGTTATGGTTTCCTAATGCTTATCTTTGACATTGGTTAGAGTTGGTGGACGTTGATCTACCTCGTAACTGCTTTCTCATCCTGGGTCTGGAAATCCACAGAACAAATTCAAAAAACTGTGCCTGGCAACTAAAAATAGGAACTTCATAGGATACCAAAACACATGGACTAAAAATAATGCCATTATAAACTTCATTCTCTCTTTAATTTCTTCGTCTTCCATTGTTTGTAAATTACCCTTTATCTCTTTCTTTCCTCCAAAACATAACTACTTCCTTAACCCTCATCTCCCATTTAACATTTTCTCTGCCCCATGAGTACCCACTACTTTTTTATTCTAGGGAGGAGTTAGTGTTCTGCTTTAAATCTGAGGAGCTGTTATGGCATTGCCTTGAGATCTTCTGCTTCTACTTCATATCTGAAGGGAACATGTGCCCCCAATTTTTATTTTTTAATATATAAGTTGTCTAGTAAGAAATATTATCTTTCCCTGCAAATCTTGTGTCATGTTTGTAGACCATCTCTGCTAAAACAACATAATCAGTTTAGATTTATATACTTCTAAAATAATTTTTGTTTTAATTGTAATTGGTGGTTCAGTAGCACTGGCTTACACACAAAAATATGATTAAATAGCATTGCTACTAAGGTTTCGAACTAAGGAACTGGTACCTAAATCATCTTGTAAGAACAGTGTTCACATAAATTAACTTCTTAATTAAAGCCTTTGATTTACTGTAATTTTATTTTATTTTTAATTTTATAATA
Source organism: Sula dactylatra (assembly GCA_013389905.1). Lineage (NCBI taxonomy): Eukaryota > Metazoa > Chordata > Aves > Suliformes > Sulidae > Sula > Sula dactylatra. The sequence goes on from WEKW01027071.1 coordinate 132,299, forward strand.
ATTTTTTAGGTTTTATAAAGACTATAATATATTCAAGTTAAATTTCAATTATACAATTTCTTATCTTTGAATAGTATTTAGACTAATTTTTACTCCTGAATTTAATAAATGTAAGAACTACCAAGTCTGTTCCTTATCTATGAAGAATATAGTTTAATAAGCTTCTAATATAGACAGCTAAGTAATGAAAAAAATTGAATGGACATATTTTTATGAGGTTACACATTCTTTTCTCAAAATGCAATTACTTCTATTACAGTGACCTGAAACCCTCCTCTGAAGTATGTTGAATAATACAAATGTTGTACCAGATAATACATTTTGTTACGGTCATAAGTCTTCTAATGCTATGAACTACAAAGGCTAAAGAGAAAGTGGATAACCCTTTAAACACCATTTTCATTGAGGATATCTGAAAAAATTGCAGTTAATCTGGAAGTCAGCCTGGCTTCTTCATGAACTTTTTGTATCAGGAATATTTTTGGCCAAGAATTTTCATTTTTTAAGCAAACTTCTTCATCATTTAACCCACTGAAATTAGGAGGGATTTACTAACTACTGGAGTGGTAAGCACTTGAAAGAGCCTTGAGTAAAGGGGTTCATTTGTCTGTTATGTGATGTGGCTACCTATAACAGCAAGGGACTAGTTTCAGTGATCTCAGGGTCCTTTCTAATCTGCATTTCCAGGTTTAAACCCAAAAACATGAGGGAAAAAACCCACATACACTTGCAAAGACATACACCCTGGTGGGAAGGCTGAGTGGAAGATGGGGAAAGGAAAACAGAAAGTGGAAGTGTGATTTGTAGACTGGTGTTAATGAGCCCCAACTAGCCTAATTACCCATAGGATTTTCACCAGGGCTTGTAGGGGGTGATGGAGTTCAGAGCCAGCTGGCTGCTGCTTTCTCTGGCTTTGGGAAAAAGACCTTACGTTTCATGCCAGAATACATTTTTTAGTGTTTGGAAGTAAGACTTGGCTTTTGAGTATTAGTGCAAATAAGAATTCAAGGACATGATGATATGACAAACCTAATTTAGTAGGAAATTTTAATGTAGCAGGTGAAATTGTGATAACTTACATAAATGTATTTAGTTTACAATAAGTAATTAAGTCTATGCTCCTACAGAATTTGGGTAGAAATCCATTCTGATCTGCTAGTCATAAAATGCTGAAAAATTCAGTACATAAAAACATACAGTGTATGTATGGAAAAACATTGCAATTAACAATTAAACCAGCTGATGCTCTCCATTTGTCCAACAATCCGTTTGGCACGAGGATCAAACTGGAACTGAGTTGTTTTGTGGAAGAAGTAGACATAGCCTAGAAATAAAATTTAATCCAATTATATTTCATAGGTGACCTTTTCAGTATTTTGGAAAAAAGCACCAACATAAACAGTCCATGTATACTTGCTATTTTCCCTTCCATCTCGTTAAGATTAATAACAGGTTTTTGAAAAAAAATGATTCTTTCTGCAGAAGCACAAATATCCAAGTAAGCCCAGATTAAAGTTATGCTTTACTTACCATCTTTCTGGAAAGTAGCATCAACTCTGCCAATTTTTCCAAAGTTGGAGACTATTTTCCTGGGATAACCATGATCCATGGATTTTTTGTTTTCATCGTATCTTAACACAAGAAACATCATTACAATTTGTGAGGAAACAGACAATATTTT